>JAQMYF010000005.1:27201407-27230025 GCA_030014195.1 Neosilurus mollespiculum | reverse complement strand
TGAGGATGGGTTTCCCTTTTGAGCCTGGTTCCTCTCAAGGTTTCTTCCTTGTGTCAACTGAGGGAGTTTTTCCTTGCGACTGTCGCTGCAGGCTTGCCCATTAGGGATGTGTAGGGGTGTGTAGAAAAATTCTTAGATTTCTCCTTAAATTAATTTTACTACGTAAAAAGCTCTTTACAAATAAAACTGAATTGAATTGAATTATAGTCTTTAGCATCTCCAACCAGAGATTCCTACCTCTACTGGTAGGTCCTCAGATGCTCCCAAGCCAACCACAGCATACAATCTTTAGTCTGCCCTGGGATCTTCATCCAAGGCAACAAGCCTGATATTTGTATCTGTAGTGAGGGAAGAAGTTATCATTGTACTGTAACCAAAGCTGGTCCTACAATGGTCTGGTGAGCTGTTCAGGGTGTACCCCACCTTCACCCAGAGTTGGTTGAGCATCAGCCTCACCGCGAACCTAGTTGGATTAAGCAGTGAGTGAGTGCACCCAAACCACCACAACTGTTTTTTTTAAAACAATGATAGAGGAAGTTCTAAAGTTTTTATTTGGCAAGTAGATTGTTCTTGGTATTCTTTTTGTTGTAGGTTTCTACATGGAAGACCTAAAATTTTCCCTAGAAGGGCGAACCAGAAACCATGAAGCACCCCAAAAACCTTTTTCATCCTGGAGAGCAGATATGTGTTTGGACACAGTCAGCCAAGCTAATATTTTGTTGGTGCACCATTAGCCTTGATTACAGTGCATGGTAACTATGGCATTGTTGCTTCAACTGGTCAGGTAGAGGCTCAGCAACATTATGTGACAGTAAAATTAAGTCAGCTGATGACTGGGATCTACTGAATGACCAGGTTATCCCATCAAATAACTTAACTTACCATAACTGATGGCAAGAACATAAAATTGGCACTCAAATAATGAAAGAGTGGTTCAGGGAGCATGAGGAATGATTTTCACAAATGTATTGGCACCACAGAGTCCTGACCTTAACCCTATTGAAAGTCCTAGTAATGTGCCGGAGAAGACTTTATTGAGTGGCACAATTATCCTGTCATCAATTCAAGCTTTTGGTGAAAATATCCCAACACTGAATAAAAATAAATGTGGTGATGTTGCTTAGGTTTGTTGAAACCATGCCGCTTCGATTATGCGCCATGATCGAGGCTGAAGACAGTCTAACAAAATATTTCAATGTGCAACTGCTGGGCAGTGTACATCCAAAATATAGGTCTTCACCAAGTTTTTTTTCCCCCAGCTTTGCTTCCGTGAAACCCAGTGAAATAAAAAAGACAACCCTCAGGCTGTAACACCTTTGACTGCTTTGCCAAAACGGCCGTCAAAATTGGGCACTTAAATCCTTCAGACTTTCTGATTTCCTTTTCTACAGTTGCTCACTTGTTTTGTTCATCTTCTGTATCTGTGTGGCCTTTGTTGTGGGGGGGAAATTGCTGTTATATGTCTTCCCTCTTTATAGGGCGCATTATAGTATAAGGTACGCACAGCAAGTGCCATTTAGATGGGGGCAATTCAAAAAAATCTCCACTGTTCAACAGCTTAAATGACCGACGGCGCATGTCAGTGCTGTTTAGAATGCGGCACAATCGATAAGTGGCATAATTGGGGATGATGGGACGTGGTAACGCATTGTGGTGGGACATGACTGTGTAAACACTCATTATTCCAAAGGAGGCCATCGTAACCAAGTCACGTGGTGCCGAAGGTACAGGTGAAGAGGAGGCATGTGGAATAGCGGTAGCAATCTATTGTAATCACCACACCATTTGCTAACGGCAAACCACCTTCTATTCTGTTATTGTGAATGGCAGGCAATTTGGGGCAGTTTGCTGACTTGTTAGTGCACTTACATCCTGGTTTTTCCTCGTACATATTGCTTTAATGTTCTGAAAAACAACATTTTGTTTGACTTCAGCATGAATCATCAGGTTTAACCTGTGTTTAGCTTTAATGTTGATTGTCGCGGATAACATTTTTTGGTTGTAGCGTTAATAAAAAGTATCACTTTGTCATTCTGTCTTGTCAGACTATCGTTACTGACTGCTTTTGATGAAGTCTAAGTGGCACGGCTCTTAATTTACCCATGCACCTGTGATTAATTAGTAGATTAAGGAGTATCAGCGTCACTCTTTCGAATCAATTCTGCCTAATTATCAGGAAGAGCTCTCCAATAAAGAGACGCCTCATTGACATGCTGATGCCACTCAAACTGATACAAACTTACTACAATTAAGGCAATTACACATGGCTGGTGGTACTCAAAATAGAGTAGTGGTTTAAGAGATACTTGGCTCAATGGTACAACCCTTCCCAAAGCTGTAAGGACAGGACAGAGGCCCTCTCAAGGTTTGCCATCACACTGTTATTACTCGATACAACTATATATCAACTAAAGGATTGACGCCACTGTTATTCCTGATGAAAAAGTTTGTGATTGACAGAACTGCACAGGGAACTCGATTGAAAAGGGTGAAACTTCAGTAGTCAATTCCGCAAACCTCAATAAGACTCCACAATAAACCCATCTCACACCACTCATAAAAACACCACAGCCAGCACTTGTATGAGGGGCCCATGTGGGTAGTAAGTGGGCTAAATAATGGGTCCCATATGGGACTGCCATGGGTTCCATCGAGGGCCCATGTCAACTGACACATACATATGTGGTCCTCACCTGGGTTAGGCCTGGGTTACATGGGCCCTAAATGGACATTTTAACCTAGACCCACTTGGGTCTACTAAGTGTGTTCCTCTTTGGAAAGCCCAGATCGGCCTCGCTATAGGTTGAGTTAATTATGGGAAATTAATTAATGTGGGCATGATAGTGATATGGAGCCACAATGATACCTATGAACAATCCCATATGGGACCAATTTTTTTAGCCCACTTATTGGGTCCCAGATGGGTCATTATATTTTCAGATCAGACATGAAGGAATTCATGAACAGTGATGGTAGAAATCTGAATCATTTTCCCATTTAGAACCTTGGCTTTATCTAACAGAATCGTGGCACTTTGTCCATGTGTTTACACGAAAGCCGGTTAAGTAGAAACGAGCAACATAATGTGACACAGTAATTGAACTTTAGGGAAGCGTTGCTCTGCCTCATGGTGAAATCCAATTGAGTTACATATTGCGCAGAAGTGGATTGATTAGATGTGCCTGCCAATACAATCCCAAGAATTTAAGCGTTGATTTTACGCCACATTATTTATCGCACCGAGAGAACAATTTCAACGTGACCAATTTCTTACCCCTTGCTTTGTTTTGGTGCTTTAATTTTAGGGCTTTTAGGATATACCAAAGGCGGGTTACACCCTGGACAGCTCGCTAGTTCTACTGCAGGGCAACACAGACACATGAGCATTCACACCTATGGGGCAATCGAGAATATCTATTTGGCCTAATAGGCATGTTTTGGGACTGTGGGAGGAAACCAGAACACCAGTTGGGATGACATGCAAACTCCATACAGAAATGCTTACGCCGGACATGGGACTCAAACCCAGAACCTTCTTAATGTAAGGTGGAAGTGCTAACCACTATGTCACCCTACCACCTGGGTTAGGAACAATAAAAGCTATACAGTTTGGAAGCTGATTATTAATTGTATTCTTTTTTTTCTTTTTTTTTTACTTAAAAGGCATTCACTAGCCAATTAGGAAGTGGTTTCCTGATACGGCGACCAATCAGGAAACACTCATGTGAGACTTGGCCGAATGATGACTGAGCAGAAGAGCAGTAGCAGTAGAGACGTTCTAGAGTCAATCTTTTAAAATTATTTTTATATTATAAATCACTAATCACAATCTCATCATGAATTTTTAGGCACCATGTGTTACTGCTAAGGTTCGCAGTGTACTATTTTGGCACACATGGGAGCTAAGAGCTAGGACTGGAGACTTATTTCACAAATGTTAAATACACAACTCCTTCCAAACATATTTACCATATCAATAATTATACAGAATTTATTTATTTGGTAAATAACAATGAAGGTTTGTTTGCTAGCAGGATTATGCAAAATGTTATGTGTGGATTTTGATGACATGTTAATCAAGGTGTGACTTTGGACAAAGAAGACTCTAATCGAGATTGTAGCTGATCTGGGTCAAATTCTATAATACTTTAAAGCCTTCTTTAACATTGTGATATAGGATGATTTTTTGGAAGCGTCATATTACCACAGGCCCAGCAGGGGGTGCTGTGTCCTTTGCTATTTAAAAAAAAAATACTCAGGGATTGTTATGAAATTTCTAACAGAGGTGGGACTTTGCACAGAGAAGATTTCTGAGATAAACTTACCTTTGTTGTTTAAACCAACCGCGATGTTGTGTCTAAGAACATAGCTGCACTTTCACCATATTATCTCTTCCTGCTCCTCAGAGAAGAAGCCAGTACACAGTTTGTCTTTGAAAGTCCCTCTTTCCCAAGGCCCTGTTTACTAGACAATTAATACATTAACCTGCATGACAAAAAGTTTGACAGAGAGCCCTTGTCACGCTGCTCGCTGCCTCAGAGGGATGAGGAGTGCGAACTGGCCTCCATCAATATCCCTGACCTCTGCCTTCATCTCTACATCCTGCAAAAAGCGCTCATAACTCTTCTGCACAGCCTTTGCCACTGAAGACAGCCATATTTCCTAGGGAAGTCATGTGACCCCTGGCCCGTGACAGACCTTCTCCTGAAGGACACAGTGAGGTCAGTGGCAAAAGATGCAGCATAATAACAAGCTGGCAGATTATTTTCAATACAGATGTAGAGGTAACACGTCATATTTTTCTGCCTTGCAATACTTTACAAGGCCTGGAATGAGTATGTAGTTCTAGTATACAAATATTTTTAATTTATAAATCAATAAAAGACTAAATCTACACAATGATATTTATTATATACTATTTTGTTCCTATAACAGTATACACAGTCATATTGAATTTATAAATGTAAAATATATATATGCCTTTAAGTGCATTATTATCACATAGTTGACACATACAATTACATTTTATTCTATCCACATACACTGGATATGTGCAATCATGCATTCTGATTGGCTAATTTACTACTAGGATATCACCCCATATACCATTAGTAAATACGTCACTACAGAAAAACAACAACAACAACAACAAAGCCTCAAGTGGTCATGACTTGTGTTAAGCTAATCGCTAATGCTAAAAGCCGGTCCGTCTGTTCATTCACGACTTATTCCACAAGATCAAAAATAAACAAACTAATTAATTGATTGATTGATTAATTAATTAATTAAAAACAATTTTTTTTCTACCTTATCAGCCTGCTGTGAGGAACAGGCTTCCAGTCCTTGGCTCTGCCTAATGAACCACAACTACAAGTGCAGCTAGCTCTCCATGCTAACTGGCTATTTTATAAAGTATTTAATGGCAAGAATGTATCTATGTTTTCACTTTTCAAGACTTTAAATAAAATAATAAAAATGCAATATTTTTTTAAATTCCAGTGGGGAGAATAAAAGAGTTATTCCACTCCCTCTGATTGGATATGCCTCATAGCCTGCTCGGCTAAAGCTTTGTGTGCTATGAGTTTATATCTGGGATCATGGAATTGATTCGTTAAATATATACTGAGGGGTCCAATAAAAAAAAACAAAAAAAAACAAAAGGACGTAGTGCGGGTTTTTTCCCCTCATGAAATTCTATATTTTTAAATACATTTTCAGGATTATTAGTGCAAATAGGACAAAGCCATGGCAGCAGTGGATAAGCGAAATCTGTGCCCTCTGCATACCAGTCTCAGTCCGCCAGACATGAGAATTACATCCAGAGCGTCATGCCAGCTTTCGACAAGTCAGCATATTCAGGATTTCATGTTGATTTAACCGTAAAAAAAAAAAAAAAGGTGCATAAGCTGGCGCTCTGTGGCCAACTGCGTACAGGCGAGATGGCTGTGTGTTCTCAGAACGCTTAGCCAGGGGTGATAACTAATCACTGACTCAGTGCAGATGCAATCGAAGAAACATTTCAGTTGTTATCACCTCTTCTGATAAGCGTTTGTAATCAAACAGAGAACTGAAGATATGCTCCAGTGTCTGGTGCTGATCAACCATCATCTTGTTTTTTTTTTTAATTACAATTCGGCCTAATCTATGTTCTGGAAATCTTTTTTTTTTCTTCTCCCTGTGCCATGTGGTCTCTCCTGTCCCATTTAGCCGACCGACTGATTGGAGTGTGATAATGAGCTGTAGGAGGGTTAAACAGTATTCGAATAGAGCCGTCACAGACCCCTGTTGTTGCAGACCATTAATGATGGAGGGATATGGACGGCTGGAGGGGCCACACTTCTCTCAGGGGCCACTAACCACGTTTAGTTATTCTCGATTAACCCCACGGAGTCGTTCGCAGCCCTGCTTGTCAACCTCTACTTTTCCGGTGGGTTTATTTTAATCTATGGATATTATTAAGGGGTTGTGTAAAACAGCTTTGGTTTAAATATTTAAAAAAGTCTCTTCTTACCTCGAGTATGGTAATGGTCTAGGAAGGATTGAAACTGATGCCTAATTACAGACCAAACCTTGGCAAAGAGGCAAAGGAAGCCATTTGGTCGCATGCTGTAGCTAGAAATCAGACCCGAGGGCTAATGTGAAAACAACAGACACTCGTAAATCAAAGTTAAGGCATAGGGTCAGCAGTAAGAGTTAATCAATATTCAGACCTCAGCACTACACGGCAGACCCTGAGAAATTAGCCGCCACGTCATTTCAATAGAAATGTTTAGGCATTCAATATAGTTTGTTCAATTTGATCCACATTAACGGTTGTAATTTTGTGTGAATGTTATCAAGTTGAACATCTTATTAAAATAGACACTTGTCACATCTTAATACCAGCTAGTCCGGCATACATACATACATACATACATGGGAGATGTTCAAAACTCCACATCAAGAGCCTACAGTGGCATTTTCCGGCACACAACGTGATTTTCGTACCATGCACCCACAACTGGAATATGAAATTGTCCGAATTTCTGAAACCTTGATGTTCTGAGTTCTAGAAACAGAAAAGGAACAGCTTTATTTCTGACTGATACAAAGGGCCAACCCTGCGGAGCCCTTTTAAAAAAAATACATTTCCTCAATTTAAATAAATGAATTAATTAATTAATAAAATAATAATAGATTTTTATGCCCTGCAATGGCCTCCAGGATGTACCCCGCCCTCACCCAGAGTCGGCTGAGATGGGCGCCAGCCTCCCCTTGACCCTAATTAGGATTAAACGGCTTAGAAAATGAATGAATGAATTAATGAATGAAAGGTTTTATATGGTGCATCCACCATACACGTCCATGTGTGTCTTTTTGTTACTATAGAAACGATAATGTACTGGAACAAGTCCTACTATATATACTTTGCCTTGCAGTCAGAACCACTGTCAGAGCTGCTGTTAGACAAAATTAATCAAGTATAGACAGACGGGCTTGTGCTTTTTTCCCCTCCAACTGAAATAGATTCTTAAAGCTCTTCTTTAAGTCACCATTAGACACTGTGTAAATAAAAACCTGATGTAGGGAATCCTGAATACAAATGAACAGATTATAGTGAGGCTTTGAATTTGGACAAATCAATCAAAGGGATTAAAAGAATCCTTTTCTCTTATCGCCGGCTTGCGAACATGATCGATATTGGAACGTGATTAGCTCATTGGAAGGCGCAAAATGAAATATTCACCACCGCCGACCAGTCATGCGTCTCGGAACTGTTTGGCAAACAATAACTTTGATGGGATCTGATTAACGTCATATGTAACAGGTCACCTCATATTTTGACTTGCATGAAAATTGCAATTAGACGTGGCTCATTTTCACTTGGTCGGGAAAGCCAGATAAACAAATGGAGCAAAAAGAAATCCGGTTAGCTCATTAAGCAAGGGAAAGCACAATGCTAATACGCCAAGATTAAAAAGCATCGTTAAAAGGATTACATATCAAAAAGAATATAATAATGTATTATCGTCACACATTGGAAAGGATCGAACTCTGAATCAAGCACAGTGGGTGACCACATCTCGCTCTGCGTGACCTCCTGGACCATTAGAGGCATTATCCGTTTCGTGCTGTGGTTACACTGCGGGCTCACACGAGCTCAAATTGGGACAGGAAGCCACGCAGCAGCTACATCCATTAGTGTCCCACACCTCTGGCACTTCGATGTGGGTGCCGTGGACAGTAATTGGACGTGGGCACCTTTGAGTTCATCTGTCTCTCACTCTCTCTTGACCTGGTCAAAAGTGCCCCCTCTGAAGTCAGGGTGAAGGTGAAAATTAGTAGGAAGTGAGAGGATGGACTGAAAATGTGGTTTCTGTGTGATTTCTGACGAGAAATATTCCATGCAAAGTAACACGGCGTAGAAGGATTGAACCACTCATGGCGTCTATACTTCAAAACTATGGAACTCAATTCCACTTGCAAGGAAGCTTCATACACTGCTTTGTGAAAGCATTTATCCTGTTTCCATTTGGGATTTAATTAAAAGTACGTCATCTGTTAGCTAGCTAGATATTTATTTATTGTGTGATTGAATGCTGTTATCGTTTGGACAATCATGTGCGATGCATAAAGTCACGTGTGTGTGTGTGTGTGTGTGTGTGTGTGTGTGTGTGTGTGTGTGTGTGGAGGGGCCTTGGGGGGTTATATGATCTCTACCTTTAACAGAATGGTTGTTGATGACACTCAACAAAAGATGAAATGGCGAAATTATTCCACGACAGGAAATTAATTCTAATAGCCACTCTATGCAAACATGGTGTGCAGAAAAGCATCTCAGAATGCACAATATGTTTAACCATGATGCAGATAACAACCACTTCAGGTTTCAGTCCTGTCAGCTAGCAGGCACTGACTCGCTGAAATTATTATTGTTATTATTATTATTATTATTATTATTATTATTATTATTGTTGTGGGACATCCCAGGTAATGGCAGACCACTTGGCGGTAATTTCTTTGACATGATGTCCCGTCAGTGTGTCACATGACCCACACACTCTGTGATGTCTCAAACAGGGGCACTACCACCCTGGGACACCCCACCTGTAGAGCTGTATGCACTGCTTCTAGTTATTACCTCCGCCACGTCATCATCTGTGTTGGGTTGTTAGCTAGGTTGTTTTTGTGTAACATAACTTAAAAAGTTGTCTACGGATTTAATAGATTTTTTTATAGAGTAAAGTGTGGTACAGCTTACAAACCACTGAATTTTGGAAGTAATCTGTGCATGGGATCATGATGAAAATACTGCTGAATCCCAAAAAAAGGCCTATTTCTTTAACATGCAGCAAAATGTTCCTCAGATGCCCACTAGGGGGAGACATTTCATTATAACAATGCATAGTTATAATAATCCAGTTTGTGTCTGGTGGATATACCTTGCACTCTGGTTATTATTATTATTGTTATTATTATTAAACACTAAAAGGACGCTCCAGTCATATTAGTTTTACTTGTACACACTCGTCATAATTCACAATCTGCACCAAATCAATTCCTGCACACGTTATGGCCCCCTATATTAAGTTTCCTAGACTGACATTTAGATAGACCAAAACATCTAGCATCTAGCACGCTGCAAATCTGAGATTGGAAAAAAATGACGAGATCGCTGGCGTTTTTAGTGCAGAGCCGGCAGAGAATGTTAAACAGCACAGGGGAGGAGATCGATAACGGTGACATGTTTCCTTGTACAGCCGACAGATGAGCTATTATGGAGGAATCATGATATATGCCATGAGAGGATGGAGTGACAGGCAGGGGCAGAGACAGGGACAGGGATAGATGGACATGGGAAACATCTGCCAGCCTTTGGCACTAAGCATATCTTTTTAAATCACAAGCAATAATGGATTCCAAACTGTACTGGAGTTCCATAATAATATGATTACCTGTTTATTATTATTACGAATTAATATTTATTAATTCTTTCCTCCACCATGAAGGTTATGTTTTACCGTCATTTTTGTGTGAGTTGGTAGCTGGATTACGCAAAAAGTTGTGTGTGGATTTCCACAAATTTTTTACTAGAGGCGGGGCTTTGGACAAGGAAGACTTGATTTAGTCATGTTTATATTACCAAAGTGCATCTTCATTATTAACAAAGAATGTATTTAGATTTTCCATTCCTAAATTTATACACTCATACAGTTCAGTTCTGGTCTTTTTGGCCACAGTGCTGAGGGGGTACCCGTATGTGTGTGTGTCGCGGAGTCTCTGTTATGACTATTGACCGTATCTTTCATCGATTTGTCAAACACTCAAACACTTTCAGCCTACATTGCACCTGCAGTCCCATTCGCTCCTTATTCACCCAGCAGAGCTGCGGTTTGGTCTTCCTGCCACATTATTGGATCCAATTACACATTGTTCAGTCGATTAGCATGCATTTTTGATACAGCACAGCTAGCATGAAAAACACCTTTGGATTAAGAAACCTGATTTTTCACTGGTAAAATTCTCAGAAATAAATTACTTCAATACTATAATATATCATATCAGTTTGATCAACCACTATCCTAAACATAACAGAATCTCCGTGAATCAACGACGAGGTGATGTGGCATGATGCAAAAATAACACTACGACCCACGTTTGATTTCTCTTCGATCCCTTGCTAGAACAGGATCGTTTACATTTTAAAACACAATGAAACCAGTACTAACCCCTGAAGGACACCTCTGAAATCTTAACAACGGCATTATGGAAAGTGTTGCTTTTTGATATAATTATCATCGAATCTACCTCTCAGAGTGAAGATCACAGACAGCAGAGTGTAAAGGCGCATGATCTAAATACTAATCAAACATCATTTACGCCGCACACCGGTCACCCTCCGCGAGGGCTTCGGGCTGTTTGCCATGGCAACCATCGTTTCATTTCAGAGGTGTCATGCTGCATTACCATCAAACCATCTCACACACACACACACACACACAAAGTGCTATGCACTCTGTGGCTTGCATGCTCTGTGGTTTACAGTCTTGTGGCTTGCAAAACTTTGAATACCAGTGAATTTTACAACAGCTGTTCTTTAAGCCTCAGAACTAAATGCATTGAAATACACACACACACACACACACACACACACACACACACACACATATATATATATATATATATATACACATACATACAGATAGATAGATAGATAGGTAGATAGATAGATAGGCATAATTAATCTAATGAAGAAAAGACTGTCATTGTGGAATGATAACTAATGGCCTGTACAGTCAGAAAGCAGCATGTGAGCCGCAGAGTATAATTTTAGTGCTAAAACCCCGCCGCATGGCGTCAATCCAGCCGGTATTTGTTTACAAGTGTTTCAGTAATTTGGCACATTAGGGAAGACCTCACCTCCTGCAGGCACGGAAAACAGAGGGAGGGTGCGACAGAGAGAGAGAGAGAGAGAGAGGGAGAGAGAGAGAGAGGGGGAGAGGGAGGGAGTAAGAGAGAGAGGAAATGACTGCCAACAGTTTCTTTGTTTTGTGCCAAATGGTTTCCCTGGACCGCTGCGCTCAGTGACGGCACCCAAACACGGCCAAACAGCAGCGCTGCACTCACGTCTCAAAACCAAAGCCTCCAGGAAACTAAGGGAGAGGGAGCACTGGGGTGATAGTTTAAACCTGGATTTATGGAGCAGGAATCAGGGAGAAAATGAAAGAACAGTGAAAGGCATGACGGGGAGGGTGAGGAACAGCAAACAATAATTATAATATTAATTTTAAAAAATGTACTTAAAAAAAAGAAAAAAACCTATTGAGTTTTAAGTATGCTCTGCTTCTTTAATCTCAAAAAATAAATAAATAAACAAATAATCAAAACAGATAATTTATAAATATAGACTTTTGCCATTCCCAGTATATATATATAAAATTCTCAAATGACTCCAAAAAAAACATGGTGTTGTTGAAAAATAGTCAAACAATTTTTTTTATTAACTGAAAATAGTCAAATTTTTATCCTATTTTGAAATGAGATATAAAATTAAACATATTTAAGCTGCACTTCATAAAAACTTTTGAAAAATAATATTAAAACCTATTAGTATTTACATTTAAGGCATTTGGCAGACGTCCTTATCCAGAGGGACTTCGAGTCATCATTTCTATACAACTGAGCAGACGAGGGTTAAGGGCCTTGCACAAGGGCCCAACAGTGGCAGCATGGTGGTACTGGGGTTTGGACCCCTGATCTTCGGATCCATAACCCAGAGCCTTAATCATGGAGCTGCCTCAAAAAACCACAAAAATATTTCTATACAGCTCAAGAAAAGGATTCCACAACTGCTCGAAGACTAAGAACCCTTCGATATGGAGATAAAAATAAACCAAAAAATATCATTCATGAAAATTCTAATTATTTGTTTCCTTTCAACTTTTTGCTTATCTCTTTATTTTTCTTCAGAAACCTTTAATCAGAAACTCTTTAACTATGAAAATAAATAAATATTATTATTAATAGTAATTAAAAAAAAAGTACAGGTGAAAGAGGCGTGTTTTTAGCTTTGGCTTTTAATATGATGGCGAATTCCTGTAATGTAGCATATGTTAAATAAATATATATAATATATATATATGGATAGATAGATAAATAAAATCTATTTTTATTCCTACAATTAAAACATTGGATAGGGTTTCAGGAATATATACAGCGTATATATAATAACAGGACACTGAAACTTATTTTCAGGTAAGGGGCCAACAAATCCACCTGCTATTGCATCAGAAGCCAAAAATAAGCAGATAAATAAATAAACTGGCACCACTAACTAGACAACAAAAAGATCTGCGTCTGTTTCCAGCACCAGAAAGCTTCACCAAGGCACCACACACACACACATACACATCACTCTGAATCTCCTCTGAGCCTGGACCCAGCGTTTAGCACAATAATGAGACGCCAGCGCCGTCAATCCTCCCAAGAAATTTAACTCGGGCAAATTAGCTAATAACTCACCATCCGTAATGAACTAAAACACTGTCATCGAAACACTGATGATGAATTTTTATTTGCGGGAGAGGGTTGCCTCATTTAGCACACAGGGCGCAAAAACAGGGAGGTGTGAACGCATGAGTGAGAACGAGGGGGGTTGGGGTGGGGAAGGAGAAGGGTGGGGTGATGTATTGATACGACAGTTTACCGTGATTAAGAACGCGAACGATCAGGTCAGGTAATGATATTTCTGGATACCGCATGTTAATTGAAAGGGCTCCTTCCAAAAACACACTACTAAATACACGTCTCCTGACAAAACATGTAATAACATAGCAATAACAATTTCAGATTTTTAAAATTTGTTTATGTGAATGCATCCACTGTCCAAGACTGGGTTAAATGCTTGTTAGATTGGAATTTGTAGTAATATTATCCTGTTAATAAAGCATGGCCCACTTTGATCATGTGACTAGTTACAGAACCTAGCCAGAGACCATGCAGATGGTCTTAATGTTATGGATGACCCGTGAACATCTGATGCTGTGAAATGTCCGTGACATGTCAACAATACAATGTGAAGGTCCTGGGTTCGAGGCCAAGGCTCGGGGCGTTTCTGAGTTGAGTTCTCATGCCTGCGCGGGTTTCCCCCGGGTACTCCGGTTTCCTCCCACAGTCCAAAGACATGCACATTAGGCTAACTGGCTGTTGCCCCTAGGTGTGAATGTGATTGTGAATGGTTGTGTGTGTTGCCCTGCAATGGTTTGGCGAGCAGTGTGTTGCCCTGCAGTGTTGGCTGAAATAGGCTCTGCCTCCCTACGATGTTTTGTGACAATTATGGATTCTGATTTGCAGCCAAACTGTCGTCAGGGCTGACAACCAATCAGAATTGAGAATTTTAGAGTGACGTGGTATATTAATACGTACTTATGCCTACTACCTCTCATGGGCCATAGGCTATCAACAAGGGTTCTCCAGGTGTTTTAGACAGGTACAACAACAACAAAAACAATAATAATAAATATGGATGCAAGCAGCGATTCCCGGGGTCCAAGGGAAGAGTACAAGCAGTGATGAAGAGAGGAAGAAGAGTGATGATAAAGAGGAGTGATGAAGATGTAGAGGAGTGTTGGCGAGGGAAAGGAGGATGATGAATGAAGAGAATGAGTGATGAAGAGGAAGATGAGAGATGGTGAAGATGATGAGGTGTCCCAGCGGGTTAGAATCTGGTGTAACAGAGAGGGTTTATTGGGGAAAAAGTGCATCATCATCATCATCACAATAATAATAATAATAATAATAATAATAATAATAATAATAATAATGTTTGCACAGACTGCAGATACAAGCGGCTGAAATGAGCTTCCTTTGCAGGGTGGCGGGGCTCTCCCTCAGGGATAGGGTGAGAAGCTCAGCCATCCGGGACCAGCCTCCCTGGCGTGGAGTTTCGGGCATGTCCGACCTGAAAGAGACCCCCGGGGTCGACCCAGAACATGCTGGAGGGACTATGTCTCTCGGCTGGTCTGGGAACGCCTCGGTGTCCCCCTGGAAGAGCTGGAGAGAGCGGCTGGGGAGAGGGATGTCTGGACCAGATGATGATGAATAAGTTTGCACATAGAAACATAACCTAAACTTGATGAATCACATGTTGAAGCTGGGTAGTAAATTAAAGGATTGTGAGAAGTGAGAAAACGACCTGGCCTGAACATCTTCCTCGTATTGCTTTTTTTAAGTTGGCGACTCCGGAACTATTCGGGCTTTTTCTGAGTAGTAAAATTAGAAGTAGCGTTGGCCTGTTGGATATTGGAGCTGAATTTAACGGTCTTGATAGACGGGATAGAGTTGAAGCTTTAGATCTCACTTATTTGCTTTTATTAATAGCAACGCCTCTGATGTCAAGCTAATAAATAGCTTTAATAAAAAGATCCTGGGGGAGGGGAGGAAAAAGAAAAAAGTTCCTTTTTTGTGCAAATCTTGACAAATCAGAGGAGGATCTGTCGTCGCCGCTCGGTACTGCAAATCATTCTGCCTTGTAAAAATCACAGAATGGGTCATTACATTAAACCGTCACGTCTAATGTCCCATTCTCCCCGAGCTGGCTCGAGGCTAAAAAGAGAGCAAGACGGAGAGGTCTAATGGTCTATAGCATTAGCGGGTTAATCGTCCTGTCCCGCTCGCCCGTTTTACTTTAATTGTGAACCGTCCTGTTCTGTAACACCCCCAAGTCGACGGAGAACCCATGAAGCGCAAGACCAAGCAAGCTTTCGCTCAGTTTTAGGGTTTTTTGCTCAACTGTGGTCTGGGATTATCCCTGGCTAAGCTTTAAACATTATACACAGAAAGAGAGGGTAAAAATGGAGCAGAGGACGGATGTCTGTTGAATTTATTCAAGGAACGCTGACCTACAGCGCCACCTGCTGTAGAAGTAAGAGTCGGAGTGTAATATTTTATTAAGACAACAACGATGTCCAAACAAACATTTCAACCACAACAGCACAGGTTTGTTTGCGGAGTCTTTGTTTTATTTCCAGCACCAATCAATCGTGCCCTTTTTCATTCTAGCTTCATTCTAGCTCCGCCCATTCCTCAGAGCTGGATGCAGTCCAATCGATGAGTTCTCAGGGGTCAATTAGCTGATGGCTAATTGATGAACTAACCCAGTCATTAAGTGCCACGGAAAGGCAATACAAGTAAATAAACCAGTATCATCATCATCACCGTCAGCGTCCTCCTCCTCTCATCAGCCAGTTCTACATGATGAGAGAAGAGAATGTAGGAGGATGCCTGTAAAAAATAAAATAGAAATCTGAGTAACACCCAGGACCCACGTTTCAACCTGATGTATTATCTTCTACATGCTGACATGCTAACGCGGAGCATCATTGTGCACCTGTGGCTACGGAGACATTAAGCGAGTCCACGGCAGGGTGAAGCTCTCTTCGGGGAGGAATAGTGAGGAAAACATCACACAGCTCACGCAGCTCTGGAGACAACCCGAAACCCTCGCCACCTACAAAATAAACCATACATGATGCATATTCGTGGCATGTCCCATGTAATAGGCTGAACACATAACAAGGGTGTGGCAGGGGCCGGGCCCCCATATGAGTCTCTCTGTAGCACCCCTGTCCATGACAGCAAGACAAGCGCTACCACCTTGGGACATTCCCACCTGGGGAGCTTCACACACTGCTTCTAGTTCCTAATATGCTACTGCTAATCTAATAATTCATTCCTTTTTTTTTTTCTAGAGCCAATTTCAGCCAACTCAGCATTTTTAATATGAAACCAGTGATCAAAGCTTGGAATATCATCCAACATCCAGTCCTCATCCAATTACTTCAAGTTTATGCCAAAAATTATGATTTAGGTCAAATTAGTTTGTGTTTATAGCAAAACATCACGGCAGGGCAGAAAATACCATCAAGTAACCACCTTTGATTGATTGGTCAGAGTCGTTGCACATCCATAACCTATCCTGGAACAGGAATACACCCTGGATGTGACACCTTCACCAATTCACCTATCCAATATGGCTTTTGGGAGATGGAGGAAACCAGAAAACCCCGATGAAGCCCAAGAACACGGTTGCATAGACCGTAGCATAAGCAACTCTGCCTCCCGCTCATACACTGATTTGGAAAACTGATTTGCCGAATCCAATCCAACCAATCCAGACCATGACTGGACTTACATGAAGGAGAAGTTGCTGTACACAAACGACTAATTTCCACACACATCTTAAAAATAATAATAATAAAAAAAAAGACATACCCATGAGCAGCAGTGTAGGCTTGGACATCTTAAAGTCAGAACATGGAATAACGGAAACTCCAGGAGTTGTCTCTTCAGAGCCAAGAGTGCCGACGGCTTGCCATCCTTGGTCGAGTTTTATCTGCAAAAGTACAGAGCGTGACCATAGTGACTTTTGGCTAAATCTACAGTTCATGCCTGCCCTCTAGAGGCTAAAAAAGAAGTTCAGACCAGTGATCACATTCCTAAAAGGTAAAAAAAAGAAGAAAAAAAGGAGAAACACCTTTACAAAGTCAGCCAGGTTCTCATAGCCGTACACATCCATGAGCTCCATCACTCCGGAGCTGGCTTTGCTCACCACTGGAGTTAACGGACAGCTGACATAGAAAGGAGAGAAGCATTATCATCATGCTAACGTTGGTGCAAAGCTGATGAACAAACTTAAAAACCTGCTGTACCTGTTGTGGATGCTACTAGCTACTCTGTCCACTCCGAGAAAATATGCCGAGCGAAGGACGGAGCCAAAGTTCATCGGATCCTGCACTCTGTCCAGGACGAGCCACAGTGGACAGGAGTTCCCACTGCTCGTGATTCGATGCTGGCTGTTGGATCTCTCCTTGGTGAGGAAACTTAATGGACTGGCTTGAAGGCACAATCCCTGGTGAACCGCACCACCACCGATCATCTTCTCCATCTCCTTCTTAGTGACGTGCTTAACGGGAACACCTCGTCTGACTGCTTCCTCGCAAACCTTCTCCACAGACTCCCTCTGATGTCCTTCCTTGCGCTTCACGAAAAGTTGCGTGAGCTTCCGTTTCCCCTGAGTCAAGGCCAGTAAGCACGGGACCACCCCGAAGACCAACTCATCTTGATTCTCTTTCTGGGGACGGATGTTGGTGACCCTTTCCTGGGCTCTCTTACGAAGCTTCTGAGGTTCTGGCTTTTTCAGGTCCTCGAAGCTCAGTTTCTGGAGTTCGGAGGAGACCCTGTGGTCCGCTCCGGTCCCCGGGTTAGGGCCTGCCGACTTTGCAGAAGGTCGGACGATTCGGGAAGGATGACCCGAGTAGTCCAAGGGGTTGCGTTTTACCCGTTGAGAAACTTTAAAACCGGGGACTTTGGGGAAAAAGAAAACTTTGGAGGTGGAATACAGTGGATGTTGGGTGCAGTCTGAGAAAGGGGGTGGTAAGATTTCTGTATTTGTGTTACTTCGAATAACACGTGAGAATCTACAGGCAGTTCTCCACATGTTTTAGGTGAAATAAAATCACTTCGATGCACCAATACTCCAAGGTATTATTGTTGCTGAGCCTTTACCTGGTCAATCTGATGGATTATCCAAAAGCTGAGTACAACTTGACAAACACTGATATGTCCAGAATGTTCTACAGAAAAACAGCTTTAAAATCATATCAAAACAACCGAAAGTAACTCAAAAAAGTATTATACACGTTAAAGAAACAGTTTAAAGACTGCACACTTCTCTTACTTCTCATTCAGCGACAAATAACCAGCGCGTGCGCTCTGGTTTGTAAACACTTCCGGGTCGCGTCATCAATAGCCCCGCCCTTTCTCAATACTGATCCAGGGTCGGTGTTATGGTAACACTGACAGACCGCCTTGCCCCACAGCCGCGCATGCGCACCGGACACTTCCGGCTACAAAGCGAATGAGCCCACATACACGAATAGAACCGATTCATTGAGTCGAGTCGGGAAAATCCCATTTTATCAAGCAATTTTGCGGAATAAATAACAATTTCCAGAGACTGCTGTCAGAATGATGGTGTTTTATGGAGCAGACCGATTTATCTAGCAAACTCTTTCTTCATTCGCACTTTAATTCGTTTGAAACGAGTCAACGATTTCAAAATATGGGATCTGAAGACGTTTGTGGTGTTTTTTTTGTTGTTCCTCTTTAATATGCCCGAAATAAACTTTACACTCACAAGCCTGTGGAGTCATCAAATCATAGGAGTCGACTCCCAAGCATCGAGGAACCGACTCTTCTTAGCGATTGAAGCCTCGCCCTAGTTACCATGCAACGAGACGCTTGTGGAGTTGCGCGCGACATGAAAACAACCCTGTTAGCCATCTAAAATGTGTCAGTTGCACAAATAAGCTTAGGTGAGGAATCATTTTAGGGGAAATAAACGTCTATCTGGCGGTGTAAGGTCTGAAGAGCATGCTGGTAGTGTGTGAGAAGCGACTCTTCATGCAGGTAGCTGGATAGCTCAGGACAGGAGTGGAGGACATGGCTGATGGGTGGTGTACTGACTTTGGGGAAGCCGTGTACCGTTCCCGTGATGCGGTGAAAAACTTCAAAGTAAGGTAACGTCTGTTTTCTACCTAGTTTATTACAAAGTACAGCTGAGTAGATGGCTGTTGTGTTTCCCTGGAGAGCAGGTTAGCCAGAAAGCTGATCACAACAATACCACACTGATCTGATCACAAGTTCACAGTGAGTGCATTATTACCAAGGTATACATTTGATATGATAATCACCCCACTAGGGTCACGGGGAGGCTGGAGCCTATCTCGGCCAACGTCGGGTGAAGACGTGGTACACCTTGTACGGCTCGTGAGATCAGCGCAGGGCAAAAAAACCCGCATACATCCACTCATGCTCACAGCTTGGGGCAATCTGAAGCAGCCAGTGGGAGGAAACTGGAGTACCCGTTTTTCTGAGGGAGAAACCTGGGCATAACATCTGTCAAAATATCAAGAACAAAAATCTAAAAAATGAGCTATTTATTTATTAAAATTTTTTGTCCACAGTCAGACTTTTAATTAATTAATTAATTCATTCATTCATTCATTTTCTGAACCGCTTAATTCTAATTAGGGTCGTGGGGAGGCTGGCGCCCATCTCAGCCGACTCTGGGCGAGGGCAGAGTTCACCCTGGACAGCTCGCCATTCCATCGCAGGGCAGAAACACGCTGACGGCTATGCAGCTTTCTTTACGAAAATCAGCAATGGTTCTTTTACAGTCCTCTCACCACAGACAGTGAGAGACATGGTCGGCATTTGATAACCCAGTTAGCTGCACTGGGGGACTTTTAATAAAATTTTTTTATTAAATTACCAAGTTTGGACATGGGTGTGTCTGGTTTTAAGCCCTTGCTATGGGGTTACATGTCAGGTAAAGGATCAGGGGATACGGCAATCATTACCCCAAATATGATAATGCATCCTGCCTCACAAGCAGATTTTTCAGGAATGACCTAGACCCGGAGGAAGAGGAAAACCTGACACAAGGAATATCTGTAACCACCACGGATGGCTAAATACCGCCTTGCAATTCCAGCGCCGCTAATTTGCTTGTGAGCTCTGGTTCTACCGTCCTCATGGAGTTTCGCATGCTGTCCCCGTGTCTGTCCATGTTTCCTCCCACCTCCCAAAACCATGTCTGAAGTTGTACTGGCTATGCTAACCTGTCTCTAGGTGATTAAGATAAAGAAGTCACTCACGATAGATGAATCAAAAGAACATTTCTACTCTTGAGTAGGTTGACGCAAGGACACAGCTCTTGGTCTGGCTGAAGTAGATATTAGACATATACTATACGCTGACGCTGAGAGACGCTGCCTGTTTTATAGAGTCCGGATTGAGCGAGTGACCTCAGCAGCAGCTCTCGCGCACCATCTGCAACAGCGAGACCAGACGGAGCGAGGCGTCCTCGAACTCAACCCTTTAATCTCCCAGAAATGTTCAGGTATGAATGAGTGAAGAGAGCGGCAGAACCCCAAATGACCTTAGTGTGGACGCAGAATATATGCCATAAGACGTATTGCCTATTAGTCCGTACCTTGTGCTGTTACTGTAACGTGTTATAAAGGTGTAGAGCAGTCTATCATTTGGAATTAACCCTTATTTTGGTAAACGGGAACTTACGTCTTCTTGTTTCTTCTCCATCTCATACAGTTGGTAATGAAGAAGAGCTGGTGGTTGGCTGGCAAGAGAAACTGTTCAGTCAGGTACAAGTTTTTTTATTATTATTATTATTATACAAACTGCAATTTTATGGGTTTTTTACGACCCAGCACTATTTTTAGAGCTCTGCTTTTTCCATCATGCTGATGCGTAGTATGAAGTGGACCTGTACCAGACCGAATCGGCATGCCAGACACCACTGGAAAAACAGTATCGTGCCGAAATTGCGGAAATGGAAAGATGTAAAAGAAGGCAAAATCAGCGCATTTTCACCTACACCGACTTTGATCGCTTCACCAACTGGGAGGAGGTAGGGGTTGACCTCAGTGTTACATATTCCTTCGGAACAGAATTGAGTTTCAAGGATTATAATATAAGAAAACACTGCCTGGTTTTTATGTTAGTGTTAATGGTGACCCATATAATGGGCAGTCCACTTGGCGATGCTCTACCAGGGCTGGACTCTGTGTCTCTGTCACAATGTCCCACCAGTGTGTGACGTCACAGAGCAGGGGTGCTACCACCCTGGGACATCCCACCTGGGTTGGGTTCTTGTTGGGTGAATCAGTCGAATTTGTATTGAAATGTAAACAGGAAGAGTTTCTAAGAAGTGTTCATTGTTTGAGCAGCAGGCTCAGAGTCTGCTAACTCCAGCGCAGAGCAAGCCAACCTTTCTTGCAGAGCGCATGGCCAACGTCAGGCACCGGCACCAAGACAGACGGCCAATGTAAGTCCAGCTCCTCTATAACCATTGGGCAGAGCTCTTAGACTTGTCAGTGTGTTACACGATGTCAACAGTGTACATTTCTGTAGAGACTCCAACATTCCCAAGGCCCGCTTAGTAGTTTTGGAGCCATCTAGAGAGTTTATGAGGAGCAGCCATATTGTCAACACACCAACGCAGACCATGCACATCATGGCGGATTTGGGACCTGCTGGAAAGTAAGTCACTACACTCAACCATGTATTCTGTACTTTAAGCGGCGATATTATTTTCAGCGGTTTTATTACCCGAAGAGCCCAATCCCAGAATCTGCATAGCGTTTGAATTTTGCTTTGTTTTGTTTTTTGTTTTTGTTTTTTGAAAAAGGTTGGGGTTAAAGGAGAACGAATATGTCTTGTGCACCATAAAAGCTGACAGCAACGGAGTCGTGGCGGTGAAACCGGACTTCAACAACGGTAGAGGACCCTACAGGCAAGTCTCATCACCGCACTGGGTCATCCTTTCAGGATATCTTTATATCTCAGTACATCTTGAGCTCGCAGTTGGCGTGTAGATGCGTCAGATGTTAGGCTGACATCACACCTGACCTGTTTTGACTTGACGCCAGGCTGGAGACGGAGGGAGAAAAAAGAGAAGTATGGAGACTCTACCTGGAGAACGCCTCGATTCCCATTAACATGGAGGAGAAACAGCGGGAACAGCGCATGTACAGAGACGTAAGCGTGCACTGTGGAAGTGGGCGACCTGTATGCTAGGTCTTGAGATTTTATAGTGATATAGCTGTATATACTGTATATTTCCTTCTTTATTTATACCAATGATTATATACAGTACATTTTCCCTTTATATCCTATATATTATCAAGCCAGGAACGTACACATGGGCTTTACATGATATTATTTTGCTCTTCCACCTTCAGTAGACGTCATGCTGGGCATTTTGATTGACAGATATTTCGCATTAGTGTTGTGTGTGTGTGTTTGCTAGCAAGTAATTAAGAAAATAACTGTGCTTTTGTGTCTCTACAGCTATACAACCGTCATAAAGACTATCTCAGCAGTCTTGTTGGCCAGGATTTTGAAATGGTATAAAAAGAATTCGCTGCTGTCTGTTATGATGAGAAACGTAGAGCGTTGAGGATTCATAAACATTTAGCGTGGTTTCCTTTTAAATTATACCTATAATTAATTATATATATACAGCATAATAAAATTCTGAGACTTTTTTAATGATTGAAGGTACAAGCTTGTAGATTTGTATACGTCAGGCTTGCACACATACACATGATTGAGTTTTGTTGTCTTACAGCCACCTCCAGGATTCCTCCGTCTGATGGTTAATGGGGAGATAGGTCAGTTCCCAAAAATTTTGACTTGTCCAACATTAGTGTTGAAGTCTGTAATCTTGTAGTCAGAAGGTGCCAATTCATTTAAACTATCACACAGGATTTTGATTGGCCATTTACGGCATACAGTGGAGCATTTCATTAGCAGAAGCAAACAATTCAATAATTTTAAAATGAATAAAGTCATTTTTTAAACCAATAAAATAATTTTTAATCAGCAAAAATGATTTTAAATTAATATCATCATTTTTATAATAAAATAATTTTTGAATTAATACAATTATTTTTGAATCAATTTTCAATAATTAACTCTTTTGTAAATTAATTAAATATTTTGTAAATGAGTAAAAATATTTTTAAATTTGTAAAACAATTTTTAATTAATACAGTTATTTTTAATCAGTAGAATTATTTTAAATTAATAGTCATTTTTTAATTAATAAAATTATTTTAATCAATAAAAAATTTAAATCAATAAAATAATTTTTGAATCAATAATTTTTAATCAAAATTATTTTAAATCAATAAAGTCATTTTTAAATTAATAAAATTATTTTAAATCAATAAAATAATTTTTAAATCAGTAAAATAATTTTTTAAATAATATTTTGCAGTAAATTATTGATTTCTATAAACCGTGTCAGGGTGAATAAAAAGTCTTTATGCTTTTGCATCAGTCTTGATCAACCTGTCGCTGTACACTATCACACAGTTTATCCAATAACAACAACTTTCGCTGATGTTCCGCAACATTAAACGTAGACAGAAATGGATAAAAATACACCCTGTCTATATATCTCACACCATTGACACATTTTATTTCATTTCCAGTTTCTGCCCAGGGCTATGAGTATGACAACTTGTATATTCACTTCATCCTGGAGTTGCCGAACAGTAAGCGAATCCAGTGTTACACTGAAAGTATACATCCACTTCCTTTTTATCAGCTTGACTTGGTAAACAATGTGTTTAGTGTAAAATTGGAATTGCTTTTAGACTGGTCCAGTGTCCCATCTCAGAGCCTGTCGGGTGTAACTCAGACCTGCCGGACACGAACAGTAGGCAAGGTAAGAAATAGATTACTGAGAAGATGCGTCGGAAAACAAGCAGCTGGTTTTACTGGTTTTATTTTAATATTAAAGGGGCAGTGTCATGGTTGTTAATGATGTATCAAACAAAACATTTATTTTTGATTTTGCTATACTGTATTAATCCCACAAGAGAAATGATTGCCTCTGCATTTAACCCATCCAAAGTGAGCACACACATGTAAACAGTGAGCACACACACTCTCAGAGCAGTGGGCTGCCACACACATTGGGGCGCCCGGAGAGCAGTTGGGGGTTAGGTGCTGTGCTCGAGGGCACTTCAGCCATGAAGGTGGAGGAAGGGAAAGTGAAGCTCACTCCTCCACCGCCACACATTTTTCCTGCTGGTGCGGGAATCAAACCAGTGACCATTCGGTCCCAAAGCCGCTTCTCTAACCATTAGGCCACGGCAGCCCCAATGCAATATTTAGGACATTCACTGCATATGTACACGACCTTTTGGAGACTGGATTTAGGAAACAAAAATCATGACACCACCCCTTTAATACCTAGGATAAACATTACTGAAAACTGTTTTAAACTAACAGCAAAGGAAATGTCCTCTTTTTTTTCCAGTACAGTGTGGCATTCTTCTCGTTCCCTTTCAGTTTCGAGTCCTTCTTCAAGAAAGAAGACGAGACAGAAGGTGAGTACTGAGGCTTTTCATTTCCTCCTTCCAGTATGTATAACCTCACGAAACACACATGTATAATAACCCTATTTGTGCTGGGATTGTTTTTGTTTGTAGAATCATTACCTCAGTGGCCTGTACTGTACGTCAGGGTTCTCTCGCTGGACTTCTGGCAGCGTTACAGAACCGAGGGCTATGGATACGTGGTCATACCCTCAACACCTGGTAACACTCTTCTTCCACCACAATACCGCCACTTGTCCTGATCAGGACTAATGCTTGCGACAACCAGAATGAAAGTCATTTTTTCTTTGTCGGGTGGGTATTGTTTCAGGATCTCACAGAGTGACCTGCCACACTTGGAGGCCCCTACAGACCGGCACAGTGGCCGAACTGAGACGTTTCTTCATAGGTGGCGCTCCTGAACTCGAAGACATTAGTGATGTCAGAATTCCAGGAACATTCAAGGTACGAGTCACCACTTATCCCCTTATAGTTAAGTAATCAACATTGATGCAACCTCTCCGACTTGAGAGAACAAAAATATTACAGTGTCTTAATATATCATAAAATATGACATCACACGCATCAGTTATTCACTGAATTCAAGGTGGATATCTCTGAGCCTGAGGTGAATAATTGTTTTAGTATATACTACACAGAAACATCAGAAAAGCAAATTAAAACGAGATTTGTATGGTTTTTGTTTTGCATTTTTTTTTTTCATTGATTCAAGGATTATCCCGAGTTTGCAGGGTGGATAATGTCTACTATCTTAATAACCAATCAGATTGCGCCACTCCGTGTAATTATAGATTAAAAAGCCTAGAATTGTATTATAAGGAAGGTTTTAAGACGTGTTATAATGTAAACAGTAGTATGTGTTTGTATGGTTATTATAATGTGGATTGTTCAGAGTTCTGCTCAAAATGTAATAAATAAATAAATGAATGAATGAATAAATAAATAAATAAATAAATAAATTTTTAAGAATGTGCACTTAACAAACTATTTTTTTTCCAAAGGGGAATCTTCTGAGTCGGTTTGGGTTTCGTACGCAGACAACGGGGAGCGTCACTTTCAGCCTGAACTGCATCCAGCATGCTCGGTTAGCACTGAACCCCACGTTTCTGAACCGCTTCATCTTATTAGGTTCGCAGGAAGGTTGATGGGCCGACATTGGGTGATGGGGTTTCCTTTCATTTTTCTTTTCTGAGAAACCTTGACAACGACAAGCTAGCTTGCCGTTTTTCTTGAATCATGAATGACTAGCTGTTTATTTGAAATAGGTTGCTGCCACCTAGTGGAGGGATGATGAATTACATTTCATGGTAATGGTTGATGCAAAAAATATGTGATAATCTTATACTTTGAAAGGTCTCGCGGGCCACAGAAAATGAGTTGGCGGGCAGGATTTGGGCCTTGAGTTGGACACCAGTCGCTAAAACAAAGCATCCTCCCTTGTGTAGAGTGAATATGCTTTACCAGTGCTGTGAATAAGTATTTATGTTTATTTATGATGCTCAATTGTCTCTGACAACAAAAAAAAGACAACCCGAGTAAACAAATCACACAGTTTTAGAATGATCTTGTGATTTATCGAATTACAAAAACTCTGGTATGTGCGGCAGACGTGTTATGAATACACTAAGAAAGAAATCAGAAAGGGGCGAATACTTTTTAACAGCACTGTATTTATTCATTCATTCACTTTCTAAGCCACTTAATCCTAATTCGGGTTTTGGGAAGGCTGGTGCCCGTCTCAGCCGACTCTGAGCGAGGGCGGGGTACACCCTGGACACCTCGCCAGGCCATCACAGGGCCAACACACACACACAGACTATTATTCACACTCACTCTCACACCTAGGAGTGATTTGGAACAGCCAATCAGCCTACTGTGCATGTTTTTGGACGGTGGGAGGAAACCGGAGTACCCAGAGGAAACCCACGCAACACGGGGAGAACATGCAAACTCCATACAGAAACGCAGCAAGCGCAGGAATCGAACCCAGGACCTTCTTACAGCACAGTATTAATTAAATAGATTTTTAGTAGGGGTTTTTTTAGTATTACAAGTGTGTTGCTGTTTCATCACAGGGCGTTTGTGGAGGCCAGCGCCCTGAAGAAGAGACGGCAGACTGTGCTGGATCAGCTGGGAGGCCACAGTCAGAAAGGATCTGTTTATAATGTGCTAGGTGAAGCTTGATATCGAAATACTGGACATATTAAAATAACACACAGCTTCATGCAGACTAGTTAATGTTAATTACAATTATGATCTTGCATGTTGCACTGAGATCCTAGAGGTAAAGTAGATGTGTGTGTGTGTGCAGAGGCGTTCCAGAGGGCTCGTAAGCGGATGCAGGATGCCAGAGAAAGTCTACCCAGAGATTTGATCAACACCACTGGATCACTCAACACCGAATCCACAGCCTGAACATGCTGCTGTCCCTTTCACAGTGTTTTGCACAGGATGTGTACATAGCTATTGTGTATACGCGATGCCTTTTAATTTAAAAATGTATTTTTGGCACGAATACTAAAAGTACATTTTGAAACAGTGTCTGTCTGTGCTTCTTTTTGGGTGTTGAGAAATTCTAGCGAACAAAATCACCACCCCTGTAAAGAGTGGTTGGGGCTGGTGGTGTAGTGGTTTGGGGGCTGGGATAATGATCGTGAGGTCTTGGGTTCAAACCACGCTAAGACTGTAACCCCTGGGCAAGGTCTCAATTGCAAGTGTGCCTCTGTCCACCCAGCAGTATTAATGGGTACCAGTAAAAAATATTGGGAAGGTCACCTGCGAAGGATTAACATCCCATCCAGGAAGAGTTGAACTCCTAGTCGTGTCATGCTACAGAAACCATGGTAAGATCTGGCTCTGCTGGGCCACAAGGCTCAGGTCTTTATAGACACTTTATAGGCACCACCATTCATACAGATGGCACCAAACATGCCATTCAAACTTCATGAATCATCCATCCATCCATCTATTTTCTTCCACTTATCTGAGGTCGTGTCACAGAGGCAACAGGTCTTGGAGGGAAACCCAGATATCACTCTTAAGCACCTTTTGGGGCATCCTGAGGGGTTCCCAGGGTCTGAGTCTCCCCCAGGGCGTCCTCCCAGCTGGACATGGAACCGGAACATCTCTAAAGGGAGGTAACCAGGAGGCATTCTAATCAGTCGCCCGAACCACCTCAACTGACTCCTTTCAATGCAGAGGACCACACTAAATTATAAATAGTGTGTTGGTTCTGAGAAAGTCTTAATTCAAGTTAACCAAAAAATGATTGCATGTTGCCGTGTCACTCCATTATGGAAAAACTTCCTGACTGCTCAGACTCCATCCATAAATATTAAACCTCATTGCAATAGGCATCACCATGCAAACAATACTGTACAGTATTTTTCTTTTGGGTTTTAGTGTCCAGCAGATGTCAGTATTACTTCATGTCTGTGATGAAACTGATAATTTTCCCCTCAATATTTTCAGCGGCATAAAGCATGAACCACACTTGTCCACTGGGTGCCACCTCTTGAGTACCACCTTGGGTTTATTTTCTCAAAACAGCCAGGACCTTGATTATCCCCAAGCTTAACAGTAGATGGCCCAATCCGTAAAGCTGCGTCAGTCAAGGTCTTTGTTGGTAAAGGTCTGAAACATCCGCTGCCTTTATCCAGACTGACGTTTTTATTTTGGTGGCAAAAGCATGAAACATTCATCTCCAGAATGGTATTTGTATGAAGTTCAAGGCCTTATGTAATGTCTGCACCATAGACCTTTGGCCTAATGTTATTTTCTCCATAGATCTGTCATCCATAATTACATTCTTATGAGTTCTAGTTCCTGTCACTACTATAAGCTACAGTTACATATTTTCTCCATGGATCCTTCACTCATAGTTACTTTCTCCATGGATTATTCATGGGTAATTAATTCTTTCAAGGATCCTTCACCCATGGATAACTTTCTCCATGGATCTGTCACCTGTAGTCATATAAGCCAAGGATCTTTCATTTACAGCTACTTTCTCCATTGATCCTTCAGCCAAAGTTACGTTCGCCATTGATCCTTCAGCCAAAGATACGATCTCCATTGATCCTTCAGCCATAGTTACATTCTCCATTGATCTCTTAGCCATAATTACGTTCTTCATTGATCCTTCA
>JAQMYF010000005.1:27169915-27194621 GCA_030014195.1 Neosilurus mollespiculum | reverse complement strand
CTCGGGCATCTGATTAGAATGCCTCCTGAACGCCTCCCTGGTGTGGTGTTTCGGGCATGTCCAACCGGGAAGAGACCACGGGGTCGACCCAGAACACGCTGGAGGGACTACATCTCTCTAGAGGAAGTGGCTGGGGAGAGGGACGTCTGGACCTCACTGCTTAGGCTGCTGCCCCCCCGACCCGACCCCGGAAGTTATAATCTGTTAAAAAAAAATAAAGTCTCGCAAAGGGTGAATAGGACGTGAATCCCCTAGTTCAAATAAGGCAAGTTAATGGCAATAATAACAGTAAACAGATAGTAAACTAGCAAATCAAATATAAACAACTTCTGAGTTTCTGAATGAAATGAAACTAGGCACAAACACAAATCGGGCGCACATCAAATAACAGTCCGAGCGTACATATGAAAAAAAAGAATACCACGCAGTGCATTCATATGCAAAGTAGTTCCGTATTACAGACGAAAACATGGTGATCATGTAACTTTTTGCTACTTTTCACATTACAGTGGTGCCCCTCTGTGTATGGAGCTTTTGCTTGAAAAAAGGCTCATGAATCAGAACCCACTTTAACAGAAGCAGACAAACATACATAACTTCTGGTTTGTGGTGCTCTAAAATTTTAGATCGCCCTTTCGGCTAGTACAATGCAAGAGCAGCTGTCTGTCTGTATATATAGGAGTGTGTTTGTGTGTGTGTGTATATATAAGAAGAGGGTAGTGACAGCGAAACAAACAAGACGTGACCCACTGTGCTCTTAATCCGGTCCAGGCGTTCCCGCTGACAGATGGGCTAACAGGAAAAATGTAAGCTGCAAGCCCTGGCGCCAACCCGTTTTATTGCCCACTGGGTATAATCATAAGCTTCCCTTGGCACAGCTTGAGGGAAACATGGCAAGTGGAACATGGCAAACCGTATGACCAGTTGAGGGATTATTTGGGGGGGGGGGGGGTCGTCTCATGAGCCTCTTGGCACACAGCCTCCCCTCTCGTAAACACTTAAGTATACGGAGCCTCCCTTTACAGTGTGCTGTTAACACAACATCCAGTGTGCGTATGTGTTTTGAAACTAGCTAGTCTATCAGAATTGGAATGCGTATCAGAGAAGAGAAACACTGTGAACACGTCCTTGGGTCCTGATGTTTCACCTCGAACCTGTCCAGCATCCACCGTCAATCACCAGTGATTAATCTCATAGCTCTGTTGTGGGTGTTCAGCATGCCAACAGCCTTGCAACACAAACACACTTTATGTCATTACATGGTCAAGAACAACCACAGGTTAAAAAAAAAGAACAACCAACACTATTTCTGGAGATATAGGTTGAGCCTGCACATGCTTCCGAGGCAGCGTGAGGGATTTTTGTTTTCGTTTGAGATGTGGTTCAAATGTATCGTCAAATATCCATGTTTTAGAATGTTTTAATCTTCGTATTTCCAAACAAGAATCATATTCACCTGTTCAACACCTGTTAGCTTTTATATAATTCATTTGTGCCTAATTTATGACTATTCGATATGTATACTTAGTTCATTCACTACACTTGATTTTTACCTCCGCCAGGAGGTTTTCACCTGTGCTGGTTTGTTAATTTTGTCTAATTCAAAAAGTTATTTACGGATTTTAATAAGTTTCTATTCTTACTGTAGCGTGTGGTACATGAAAGAAGCCATTAAAATTTGGAGCTGATCAGAGCATAGGAACATGTTGAAAAAACATCCATTAAGGTCAATAACTGCAAATAATGTGTTCATCAAATGCCCACTAAGGGGCAACATTTCATTATAACTATGCCAAGTTATAACAATGAGTCCTCAGTCTTAGGCAGATTTTTCAGGTCACCATAATCTATTTGTGACTGGCGGAGGTACCTTGCACTCTATGAGTGCCCCTGTAGTTCTGATTGAATATCCAAGAAATTAAATATGACTTTTTTAAATATACATAGATATTAAAATACGTAGTATAAAAAATGACCCATTATCTAATAAAATGTTACATTTAAAAATATATATACACACCATATTTTATTACATTATTTAATATTTTATTTATATTCTATAATCTTTTCATTACATTTATTTAAAAAAAATTACAAGTCAAAATTCCATCCATACACATACACAACACATATATTTTTGCCTGTTATGTAGAAAATTATTTATTAATAAAATGTCACAATAAATATGAATTAAATAATTCATTCATTCATTCTCTGAACCGCTCAATCCCAGTTAGGGTCGCGGGGAGGCTGGCGCCCATCCCAGCCGACTCTGGGCGAGGGCAGAGCACACCCCGGACAGCTCGCCAGGCCATCGCAGGGCAGAAACACGCTGACGGCTATGCAGCCTACTCTTGACGACAATCAGCAATGGTTCTTTTACATGCTTCTCACCAGAGACAGTGAGAGACATGGCCGGCCTTTGATAACCCCGTTAGCTGCACTGGGGGGACAGCAGTGAGAACCCGTCGATAGTGGGGCTTGAACCCCCGACCTTGGGATCAGCAAGCCAGCACCCTACCACCAGGCCACCACTGCCCCAATATTAATTAAATAATTATTAAATTAAAAATAAAGAAATTAACAAATAATAATTTGGTGGATTTGATCATATTTTGGAATGGAAAGTTGATGAATTTGATCATATTTTTGTTTGGCAGCAGATAGTGTCACTGTATTTCTATTCGAATACTAATCACACAATTATCCACAGAAAATATTAAGTTATGATTTTCAAGAGACTTCTACTGGAGGTGGGGCTTCGGACCAGGAAGACCTTATTAGATTTTGGGGATGATGTGGATGAAATTCAGAAAAATTTTTAAAGTATTCTTTAACATTGTAAGATAAAAATAATTATTACATTTGGGTTAATATGGGGAATTGCTGGGCTATGCAGAAGTTTTTACTTCTGTTTCATCAGTGAAAGCAAGATTTACACTGGCTTTTTTTCCCCACCAATCGATACAGCATAACTGTCTGATTATGCTGATTAGAATTATTATGTGATTAAATATTTCGTTTCATGAATAAAACACACTGCTGGTTTTAACCTTAAACCAAAACAGCAGGCTCGGAGAGGATAATTCTGAGTAAAGCTCACCGCAGCAAAGTAGATATTTGCAAAGTGATGCAGCTCTCTTGCTCCTCGATGAGTTTATAACCTTTTAAGGAATGCTGCAATTTTTGTTTTTATTTTTTTCCCCTTTTTTGACGCCCACATTCATTTCCACATTACCCTGTCAGGCACCAGTTCAACCCTCTTCACAGATGCTGTTAAAGTCCTTTTGTAAGTATAAATGAAATATTAACAATGGTATAATCTTTGGATGAAGGCCAGACTTGATTAGTTGTTGTATTCTTTGTCTGTGAGAAACGTATTTAATCAGAGACGTTTCAAACTGATTTAATGTCTCTGATTTATTAAAAGGAGTCACATTATAGCAAAGAGGTCAAAAATATTGGTAATCTACCCAGCTGTCACATGACCAATATTCACTGTTAAAATGCTGGGAAAATAATTTAAGTTATTTCAACATTGAAAAAAAATATATATATATAAAACATTCAAACCATATTTAATGCATAAAAATGTTAACAAAATACTTTGATTTGCACTTAAATGCAAATAAATAAATAAATAAAAATAAAACAACATGCATGTGATATTAATACTGATTAGATTTTTAAAACAGTAAAAAAAAAAAAATCAACAGTGATTTAATGAATAAATTATAAAAAGCTGGCTGGGAAATGTTACTGTCATAAAAATAAGTGTATTTATGAACAAATGTGTTGTTTTATTCACACTGTTAAGTCTAAGATAGAGGATTAAACGCTCTATTTATTTAATATTTGTATATAAAAGTAAAATTTTTTAAAATTGTAATTGCTAGCGTTTGTGAAGAAGATTGACCGTGACCACACCTGTGCATTACTTGAGATTACTTGATTTTGGAAGGTTTGGGTCAAAGGTCAAGGTCAGCACAAGGTCACAAAGTTTTGAAGATACAGCACGTATAACTTCTGATAGACATGACACTAACAGGGAACCATATATGGACTTTCAAATGAAACCGTTAATGCTAACCACTGCACCACTGTGCCACCCCTATATACATACGGTATTTAGGAACAACGTTAAATTGTTTCCCATATTCCATCCATGCACGTTTGTCTAATTGGAATTCGCTGATTTTTCTCATCCAAGCATAACATTCCCTTGGGCGCTTGCTAAGAATCTGCTGGGAAACGGCTCAGATATAATAACAGTAATCGCACGCTACACCCGGAGATCTCGCTGATGCGGTGTGCTGAGATTACAGCCATGTGTGCTTGATTCAGCCAAACACACACACACACACACACACACACACACACACACAGAGTTGTTCTTTCAACTCCAACCTTGCTTTCCTCTTTCCCGCAGTTCCACTTTTCCCAGCTAGTCAGCAGTGTTCCTGCAGCATGGTGGAGCACGAGCAGGAAAACCACATCCTGTTGGAGCAGGTCAGCCTGGAGCCTGACACCTGTGAGATCGCGCCGCCGTCCGCCTTCCACTCCCTCTTGCTGCGCTCCCACACATCTGACTAACAGCTAGTTCACGTCCTGCACTGTTGTTCTGGCACCGTGCACAACGCAAATTTCTTTTGGGTCTTAACGATGTGTTATTTAAAGATTAATCATAATCTGTATAAGGAAAAATATTCGCACACCTAAAACCAGGGCCGTCACTAGCTATAAGCGTTATACTGTATCACCTCCAAGCCACCAGGGGGCACTCGTACAAATGCCTGATATCGTTGTTGTTTAGTTTGCAGACTTTTTCGACAAGTAGTATATTCTTTTATGCCCTAGAAAACCTATTTTTGTCATGGCTCGCTATTGAGAACTTTGAGTGAACTGCAGCTCATCTTTCTGGAAATGCGGTACAGATGGGAAGGTAAGGGAATGTGTTGATGTCAGCCAGCAGCAATAGGGACTTCACGGCGCTTGGCAAGCTCCCTAGCCAAGGATTCTTAAGTGTCTCTGACTCCTTCCTCAGCTTTGGAATGCTTCCCTAATTTTCTATTCAGTCTGGACAACTAAAGTCTTTCAACAGGTCATCCTGTTTACTTCTAAGCACTTGGCCAGCACATTATATAAAAAATACAATACAATTTATTAATTAATACATCTAATCACCTGATCACCGTCAGGGTTCTGGGAACACTTGGGAGCTACTGGAAAAACTCCTTGAATGGAATGTCGGTCCATTGCATTGTTTTTATTCACAGCTGAGGACATTTAGCCTAGCCAAACCACCTACTGGTATGATTTTGGGATGTAAAATGAAAGCAGTGTGGCCACAGGGAGAATGTGCCTACAAACCAGGGGCTCAAGATTTTATTCGCCGAACCGCTTTATACTACTAGGGTCACAGGATGGCTGGAGCCTATCCCAGCTGACTCTGGGCAAAGGCGGGGTACACCCTGAACAGCTCGCTAGTCCATCACTGAGTGCTGGTTGAAGATCATACCAGAAATTCCGCAGCTATAAATAAAGTGGTAATGATACTCGCTACCAGTACCAGTGTTATTTTTATTTCAAGCCAAACTCCTAATATATTGTATGCTTCCTTTATTAGCAGTATAATGAATATTTATGGATGGTGACACGAAACCAAGTCACATACTTGGAGATGGTCCTGATGGCAGGTGTATGAATTAGTAATGAATACGATACGGTACTTTTTTCCCCACCAAACCTCAGGCATTTATTCCAATTTTTTAAATCCCACTTCTACTCTCAGGTCACAATGTTCTAATCATAATCTCACACAAATGTAATTTATTTTTATGAATTGAGCTATGCTCTTTTTCCTTAAAACGGGTCATTCTGACCCAACATCAACAGAGGTAAGAATTTTTGAAGAAGCTTTGGAGAACTTCCAGCCATTGTTTTAAGCTTAGGTCAAAACACATTATGGATGGATTGTTAGGCAACGGAAGGACCAAAGTAATAAAAGAACAGGAGCACATTCACCAATCATTTATTGTGTGTCATACTTTCAGCATGAGTGGGAGACCTGGCTTGTTTTTAGGATGGATGAATCAGCAGTACAGCTGCTGACAAAGTGCAGGGTCTGGGTGAGGTCCCGGGTTGTGCTGTTGGGTTGACAGCATGAGCTCGAAAACTCTCCACTGAGAGAAAGGGGCCATACGAACAGGAACAATATAAGGCGTAAGACTGCAAAAGAAATAGACCAGTGCAGAGCGAGATAGCTTACTCAATAGATCTGGGATTCTTCCGGATCAGCTTGACTGAACCCAACTAGGGACTATTCTGTGGAATACATCACGAAACGGGTGTCCAGATGTTCCAAATCCAATGTCGCAAATGATTCACCAATGCCAAGGGTCTACGTCACATTTCAATAAAAGTTGAAGCCATGAACGCACTGTGACAGGAGGCCCCAAGCCATATGACTTTAAGCATTAGATAACAGTTGGCTCTTGAAACACACACTCAAGTCGTATGCTTACTTCAGGCCTTAAGCTTCGCATGATGAAATTTCCACAATGATCTTTTGCTCCATCCTAAATAAACCCCATTTTCGGTACCAAAGCAGAGTAATAGGGGACTTTGTGAATATAATTCATGACAAGTTAAATTCTGACATCCCCTTAGGCCTTTTTATTAACACCCCTAGACACTAAATGACCGTGGAAAATGTAATCACAGTTTGACGCCAAGCGAACAAGCCTCCACAGTCCTCTCAGTTGCCATTAAACTAAGCAGCCCACTCATTCTAAGACACCTTAATTACCTTTATGAGCTTCCTCATGCAAGCCAGCAGTCTGCAAGGAATGTTATCCGGGACACCGTTAGCATGATCAAGCAAGCAAGGTGATGCCAGCCAGGCCTGAGCAAGGGAAGTTTGATGCCAGAAGAATAGGCCGCTAGCATGGCTAGCGTGAGGGGGACTAACTAGCAGCACATGGCTCAGTTGGGGGCATTGTGCTTTACTAGCCTTGAGTGTCTCATCTCAGTAATAAAAGGAACCTTGATATGGCCGCCCTGGAACGGACAGTTTTATAAGCAAAGTGTTTAAGCTGTAAACAGATTTTGATATAAAAACCCAGTAGGCCATTGCTAATCTTCCTAATGAGGCCCCTTTCCTTTCCCATGGACTGGCTCTGTTAAAGTAGGTATACTCTGTCGGGCCTCAGCAGAAAACGGATCAAACCTTTCAATCTATGTTTTTTTTGGCGAAGCTGAATTTTTTTGTTTGTTTGTTTGTTGTTGTTTTTTTACCAAATATTCTTTTTTTTTTTTTTTTTTTACGAATATTCTTTTTTGATGTTCTGTGCAGGGTTCTGTGGGTTTTCCTAAGCAGTGCTATGATTCCAATTTGACATGACAGCCGTGAAAGGAACAACCTGATTAAAAAGGATGGTTTGCACAGACCAGAGAGACCTGACAGTTTGGCCAGCAACAAGACACGGTGTGTCTCCGACGTTCAACCACAGCACAAAGCCGTCTCTGTGCATAATATCCCCGAGCCAAAGCCCAGCAAAAGGCCCTTTTGTCAGGCTGAACTGTCTGGAGGTTTGAGGATTGCCTGAACCAGACAGTGGGCCTGCTCTTGACTGTCACAACTAAACAAGTCAGGCAAGAGAAGCTGAGGCCCCGTTTCAAGAAAACACTATAAAAATATAAAATGAGTTTCCTGGCACACATGCTCCAGAAACTAATCTGGACAGCTGGGTGATTTCCAATGCTAATATACTTATAGTATGAAAATGTTTCTTTTTCTCAATGGTGCAGCCTTGAATTCCAGGTGACGAGTTACTCATCAACTGGATGAATTACTCAGCAAATTCAGCTCGCTTGCTTTGGATGTGACAAAAGGAGACAATTAGCGCTCATGAAGACCACCATACTGTATTTTTAGGTGCATCATCGTAGAGAACATTTCACCAAGAGGCACCATTGAAGAGTAACAGTGGCACTTCCATCCAACTTCCAGTCATGTGTACACATTATGGCTTCTGGTCTTAATAAGGTCACTGGTCTAGATCCAAAAGGTTCACTTATTAGTAAAAGTGTCTCTGTCATGAATATAAACAAATGCTGTCATCCTTTTTAAAAATATAAAAGCTTCCATCTGTAGACTTCTCTGCTTTTTTTTCTCCTGGTGGAAATCTTATGTTCTATGCAGAATCATGCAACAGACAATTTTCATTTCAAAAGAACTTTTGTAAGAAGCCCGAACCATTACATATCCAACAGACCAACTGAGTGCATCTCATAGATGGGTTGGTTTGAACTACTGAAAATGGGTCATCATGTATACGGTGACAATCTCCTCTGATACACACTAGCCAAATACACTTGTTTCACAAGAAACCTGAAATATTATGGGATGTTCTATTGCCAGGTTTGGTAATAGAGTTTTTATGAAGAGTGCCTAGGGCTTTAAAACTGAATGAAAGGAAACCCTTCCAAATTCTGAAAATACACTAAAAATATGTTTATTTTCATAACAGCGTGTTGTTTACTTACATCTATGAAGTTGCAGTCTGCTAAAATGGGTTCGATAGTTTGCATTAGTTTGTTTGCATGTAGTTTGCATTATTAATTTGTCGCCAATTGTTGTTGGTTTCACTCAGAGTAGAATGTAAAGGCGTCAGTTCCAAGAAGGCAGGATGATGGCAAAAATAACAGTATACAGGTATTAAACTAACAAATCCGATATAAACTACAGAACTTCTGAATCATATAAGGCTACACACATGTGTGCATAATACTACAATACATCAGACAGGTGTCTGCTCGTTTACATGAACACAAGCAAACGCTGCTTCAGTGTCACTCCAGCCCCAGTTTTTTTCAGTACGATGGCGCCCCCTGTGTGAGGATTTATTATCATTTTTTTTATTTTTTTTAAATAAAGTTGTAATGACAGTAAGTGCATTTTGATAGAACGGACATATACTATGTATACAAGCTTTTATTTAGGTTGGGTTTAATTTCCCCTTCAAATAAGGGAACTATTTAAAAAAAGCCCTTTTGGTGGCAACAGATTTTCAATTTGCTATCACCACGGCCCCTTATTTACACTTCAAACACCCAAGGAAAGGGATCCTACCCATGGGGTAACAGGTAATGAGCTCTATTCCTTTCTTCCTTTTGCTCTATTCCTCTGGCTTTCTTTAACAGAGGAGGGAAAAGTCCCTGATGCTTTAATGATCCCCTTGTTAAACATACACAAGGCTTCTCCTCTGGGTTATGAGACAATTACAAAATTGTTCTATCTTGTCCCGTTCTCAAGCTCACTTACAAGGCTATTAACATTCACTTTATAATGGTTGGCTATAAGGGAGGGGGGCTTCTTTGAGCAATGCACTGCCTAAAATATCATTCAGGACGTTAAACATCTAAGTGTACAATGGGGCCTTTATGTTCCGGGTTCTTGATGGGCCGAATAATGAAGGCTGTTGCTGTATAAACTGAGCACTCTTGCAGCACAAACTCTGCAGTGTCACACCAACACTTCAGCCTAAAACCATCCATGTCGGTCAAATTTGCATGACAATCTACATGACAAATATCTCTTTGTCCGGGTTGAGGAATGAGATATGCTTGAGACACAGTGAAGAAAGCGAGTCTGAGTTCGTTTCCCAGTGGTACACATGGAGACATATCAAACTTGACATTCGAGTTAGATTCATGGTTGTTAATTCCAAATTTGACTTCAGCCAAAAAGTAAATAATAAGTGCTAAATAATTAGAGCTAGTAGTTAAGACCTATCCCTCAAAAAACCAAGTGATATACATATGGAACATTTCAGACTTTGGGACGGGACAGAAAAAGCAGTTGTTTAAAGTAAGGGTTGGTATTCTGGAATACTAGCAAAATTTGAAAGTGGCATCTCTTCAGCTCTCAGATTAACCCTCCCTTGCCCTCAGAAGTCCTTCCAAAGCCACACTCATCTCCCCCTCCCCTCCACATGCACCAGCTCCGCTCTGACTCCTGGTTCGTGCACGGTAGGGTCACACAGAAGCAGGGAGACATAGGAGACATATTTGATTGGATATTTCCCAGCAGACTGCTAGGCAGTGATTGTGGGAAGTTTTTCTCAGGATTACAGTGGCTATAGATTAAGGAATTCTCTCAGACCTTTTTCAGAACTCATAAGTTTCTGATTGCTGTCACGGTGTAAAGACCATTCCAACCAACATAACAGTGTGTGTGTACAGCTAAAAGGTTACCGGCCCCAGCTTTAAATGTGTAAAAGAACAAGTTGTTCCTGGGGCCGATTACGAACATAAATAATTCTCTCACTAAAATAATGACATTGGAGCTAGCAAGGTCTGGACACCTTGTAAAGCTAGTAATTAGCATGTGATGAAACATCAAGCAACAATTTTAGTTTATAGCAAGTGGTACAGGCTGTTAATGCACCACATAATTACAGCGACAGTTGCCAAGATCAACAACCTTTTTTTTGGGGGGGGGGGGGGCAAAAATAGTGCCCATGATAGGAAAAAAGTCAGTACAATTACATACAAATCTGCTAACAGAATACATAATAAATTTCTTCTAATAAATATATCTATTCCTGCCAAAAACATCTCAGGAATAAAGTCCTATAGCAGGACAGGTTTATGGACACATACTATATTAATCCCTAATTTATCCTGTGAGATTCGCCTCTGTAAACCCTATTTACGTTACACCTGGGACTAGCTTCCATCTTAAACCTTTGCAAAATATGACTAATGGTGTTGGCTTTGCGAGCCGCCTCTTATTCAAGTATACAGCGTTCACTGGCCTGAGAGCGCGAAGCTTTGAAAATGTACAAAATTCACTGTAGAAAATATTTTTGTCTGCCGTGAATCCAGATACGCTTCAAAAACACGTTATGCGAAGTCATACAGGTCAAGCAGAGATATGCGGGTGGGGATGGTGGGGGCGACGGGGTGCTGCGTGAATAGAGACCTACAAGTTGAAGCGCATCTGTAAATCTGACCAGAGCCCTGGCCAGAACTCTTCTGATCTCTTGTTCCTTTTTTTAGTCGCGTCATTGCCAAGATTGTGATCAGCAGTCTTGTGGAACACATACGGAATTAAAATAAAGACCCTGCAATAACAGTCACTTAGGAAAGTGTGACTGCACCTTTGAGACGGATGCAGAACAAGCAGAAGCTTTTCAAGCGAAGCTGAAATTTACTGCATTATTATAAGGTTTTTTTTATTATTATTATAATTATTAGTAACTTAAACCACAATTTCAGGACTGCTACACAATCAGTGGTATGAACAACAGTTTTACGATGGCTATTAAATGCAAAGTGTTCTCATAAAAATAGTTTTAGAAATGCAGCATTAAACGCACCACTCCACTACTCATTTTATTATTAATATTATTCTGAAGACTTTTCAGAAGCTAAATTTCACCAGACATTGGAATGTTTGAGTGCTTTTGCTATTACAAGCACTACTTTTCTTGTAAGAGCAAAATCCACTTCCTGGAGAAGTACAAACAAAAGATAACCTTTGAGAAAACATTAAGAACTGCAATACCAGTATAATATAAATGGAAATTATTTACAAACATATATAATAATTTTTAAAGCGGCACTGTAGGGTAGTGGTTAGCACGTCCACTACAGGGCAAGAAGGTCCTGGGTTTGAGTTCCGGGCTTGGCGAGTTTCGGTATTCTGCTTATTTCAGCAAAATAAAAATGTTAAAATTCTTTAAAATGATAAAACATAGGTAAGTACTTTCCTGTTATTGTAACATGAATATCTCTCGCAGTATATGTATGATTACCTTATCACATGATTGACACATGAATTACTGGGCTTAACATGGGTAGCACGTTGGTGTAGTGGCTAGCACCAAGCTAGAAGGTCCTCGGTTCGAGGCCTGGGCTTTTCAAGGGGGTGTTTTTGTGTGGTGCTTGCATGTTCTTCCAGTGCTTGCTTGGGTTTCTTCCAGGTACTCCGGTTTCCTCCCACAGTCCAGAGACATGCACTTTAGGCGAACTGGCTGTTCCACATTGCCCCTAGGTGTGAGTGTGTGTTGCCCTGTGATGGACTGACGAGCTGTTCAGGGTGCACCCCGCCTTCACTCAATCTCATCTGGGATAGGCTTCACCATCCTCGCGACCCAAGTAGGATTAAGCGGTAAACTAATAATTTTTATGCGTTTCATAAAAACTCAGGGCAATAAATGTAATTAAACAAAGTTGTTGCAAAAATATATAGTGAACTTTTATTGTTTTCATCCCAGAAATCATTATATACACAATAGCCCCAAATTCATACACCCTGCTTTTCAGGGCATCGGTTTATATGTACAGTATAGTGCATTCAGTGATAAGCGATAATTAAATAGCTGTAATAAATAAACATTTCAGATTAAAATTAATAAAGTCTGTATTTACATTTCAGTTGCACCAAAAACCCATGGCATCCACACTGCATGACCTGTTCCACTCGCTGTCTTTCATGTTTCCTCTATGGCTAAAGTTTTTAAATATTTTGTCCGACATTGGGCTACATGCCTATTTAGTCCAAATGATGTCAAATTACATCCAAATCACCACCCCATTTTGTCAAACCCTCGTGGGGCCGTCTGCGCACGAGTCCGTCTTGTTTGCATGGAATGCCGTCGCTTTGTAATGACAGTGAGAGCTGGTACAGTTGATGCTAGGACAGGGCTTGTGCGTCGTCCTCACTGACAACCTCCTGGTGCACAAGCCTTGCCAAGTCTGCAGAGTCTTTGAGCTCCACACCCAGACTCCACTGGTGATGCCCACCACTAAGGACATGAATATCTTCAGCATGAACACGGCTACGGTGGGCACGGAAGACTCCAGAGAGCAGTCCTGGACCTTTTGTCTGGGAAAAGAGATGCATTTGCTCTCCGCGGCACGAAACGTCCAGTAGTCCATGTTGAGCCTCTCGTAGAAGTAGCAGATGATCACGCAAGTTGCTGGGACGGTATAAAGGACGGAGAAGATTCCGATCTTTAACATGAGCTTTTCCAGCTTTTCTGTGTTGGTGCCCTCGGTTTTCATGATCTTCCGGATGTGGAACAGCGCAACGAAACCGGTGAGGATGAAAGAGGTGCCGACGACCAGATAGCAAGATAGAGGGATGAGAACAAACCCGGTTAAAGCGTTGGTGTCCATGCTGCCGACGTAGCACAGTCCGGTCAACTCATCTCCTGTCACCTTGCGCATGGTGAGAATGATTATGGTCTTCAAAGCCGGGATGCCCCAGGCAATCATGTGGAAGTAGCTGCTGTGAGCCTCGATGGCCTCATGCCCCCATTTCCTTCCAGCCGCAAGGAACCAGGTGAGTGTGAGAATGACCCACCAGATAGAGCTGGCCATGCCAAAGTAATACAGAATGAGGAAGACTATAGTACAACCAGTGCTCTCTAAACCCTCTTGTATGATGTAAAGCTGTCCGTTTTCCCGATCACAAGCAATATTCTCGGCTCCTGCCACAGAGCGGATAATAAAAGCCACAGAGTAGACATTGTAGCACATGGAGAGGAAGATAATGGGCCTCTCGGGGTACTGGAAGCGATGTGGGTCCAAAAGGAATGTGAGGACTGTGAACGCAGTCGAGACGAAGCAAAGAGTAGACCATACGACCATCCAGATGAGAGCAAAGTCCTTGTCTTGCCTGGACCAGAAGACGTCCACAGTGGGAGTGCATCGTGGCGCACATGTCTTGCTCCTCTCTACATACTGGAACTTCTCCTGGTTTTCACAAGACTCAGCTGATTGACCATGCCCGCTGCCGGATTGCCTGGGTCTGGCGGGGACGGGCAGCATGCCTTCCCCTTTCCTAGTCTCAGGTGCCGTGTCATTCTCCGGAGCCTCAATGCACAGTGAATTAGGATCATTATTGGTTGGCAGCTTTGAACAGTCCAGTGAATCCGGCCAGCTGAAATGGAATTGCTCCATAATAGGCGAGCACTTCTGTCTCGCTTGCTCACACATCGGCCGGCATGCTGGGATAGTGTTGGACACTTTGTCCGTACACATGGGCACATACAGGGAACACAGGAAGAAACGGAGGTGCGCATGACAGCCGTATTCCACCAGAGGAGCGAATTCACTGATTTTTCTACCTGCTTCTTCTTGGCTATCATATTTCATAAAGTTCGGCATGCGCGTCATGTTGTAGCCGATTCCCTGGCACATCGGAATGGTGATCTCTTCGCATTTTGCTGGTCTGCCCCACTCGCCTTCATAACCTCTGATCTCCAGCGAGAGCACCGCGGTCTCTAGTTGGCACAGGAGCACCACAACTGTCACACGGCACGCCATGGTCATGGCACAGAATTTCAAAATCCCACAGTACATCATTAGCAGGCCAACGAGTTCATGAAGCTGATAAAGTCTTCCATGTCAGGGATATTGAACGCATGTCATCCAGGCATATAAGGAAATAAGTCGGCTGAAATGTGCTTGTGCTGTTGGTGGTCTGATCTTTGTAAATAACATTCCTTGGTGAAAGAGTTGACTCGTGAAGCATCCAAAAACTCCAAACAACGTCACACGCGTGGGCTGTCAAACCCAAAGTGGAGTGCGCGCGCTTGTTTTCGTGCAGGAGTGTAAATGCGCGCGCGTCCTGTCTGCTCTCGTCTCGTGCGCGCGTTCACAGCATAAATAAACCAGAGTGCAGCGACGTGCTCTCGGTGGAGCTCTCTCACCGACTGAACTCAGCCTTTCTCTCTCCCTCCCTCTCTCTCTCTCTCACTCACTGTGTCCTGGTGCAAGTTGGGCGGGAGCTCCAGACTCCTCCTCGCCCCTAGGCGTGCAGCCAAAATACCGCATGCTTACAATCACCCTGAGAGAGAATCCATTTATTTATATGGCCAATAATATTCCAGAGTAGATAGAGTTGCATGTGAGTGTGTGATGAATGCACAATGAGGAACAATTCGTTAGGAATTAAATCACTGCACCGCTGGCGGGTTTGCATTAATGTGCAAAAATATTTCTTTCTTTTATTTAAGTCTTAAATAAACATGGCGCCGTCTTCTCCCACAAGCATTACATCATCTTTAATATATAAAACCCCATGAGATTTGATCACATGTTTGTCACTGGAAAGGATTATCATCGACCTGATATCCTCAAGGTCAAAGCTACAATATAACCATGGAAATACAGGTCAGAAAGCAAGAACTAAGTTAAATTGCGTTGTTTTATTTGATGCCTTAGTTTTCCAGTAAACATTTACAGAAAAGTTTGGTAGGTCAGTCAAGAAAGCAAGATATTACATAAAAGATGTATTTTAAAAAAAACACCTAATGAAGGCTTTACTATCTGAATAATTATAAGAATTATTGTGCAGCAATATAATTCTTATTGTGCAGCAATAATAGAGTGCAGCAGTCAAAAGGTCCGGAACTAAAACTAATCCTGCAGGATGCTTAGCTCATTTTCTTAATAAGAATAAATATACACACATTGTACCAAAAACTTGTATGACCTTTGCACAGAGAGTTACTCGTATATTCATTCATTTATCCATTTGCCGAACTGCTAGGGTCGCAGAGAGCCTGGAGGCGACCTCAGCCAACTCTGGGTGAAGAAAAGGTACACCATGAAAAGCTCGCCAGCTAGCAAAACCAACACACACACACATACAAAACCATTCACACTCCCCCTCACACCTAGGGGCGATTTGGAACAGCTAATTAGCCTAAAGTCATGTCTATGCAGGCACAGAGAACTCCATACACAAACGCCCTTGGGACTCGGACCCAGGATCTTCTTGCTGTGAGGCCAATGTGTCTAACCACAGCACCACCTAAACCACACGCCTTGTTACTTGTACTTTTCAGTTTAATTACTGGTGATAAATTAGTGTCTCTTCACTGAGAAAACTACACGAGAAGTAGGGCGTAAAGCTCCGTGGGTGGGATGCACCCCGCTGGTAGTACCCTTCGCTTTGATATAATCACAAGGCGAGTGGATCATCTGACACACTGGCAGGATATCGTCAGAGGGACAGGGGAATAGAGGGATATGTTGGTTGTTAGCCATCGCTAAGTGGTGTGCCCATGGGACGTCCCACATTTAATCAGCAGAGTTGAAATGTTATAATGGAAGCTGCTGTTTACCCATGTTGCTTCACTCTCCATCACGGAAACATTTTGGCCATTTAGTATTCATCTTTCCCCTTTTTTTGCATGTTAAAGCACAAACACCCACCCCCATATCCCCTAAGCAGACATGGACTTCCACAAGAACACTCCCAGAAATGAGTCGACTCTGATTTCACCGCTTCCATTAGCCTTGTCTCTTTTTGTGTGGCAGCACCGGTGTCATTTCCATGTGAATTCTTCCTCTCGTCCCAATCACGACCCTAAAGGTTCTCTACGCCATTAGTACACCATCTATGCCATCTGCCACCATTAGTATCTGCTGGCATTCCGCCAACATGGGTCTGAATGTGAGGACAGCAGCGCCTGTGCCACGATGCCTCTCTATTCTCAATCAATCGTGTGGCCCTGGAGTGCCCTTGTTATACATACATTTACTCCTTAATTTTAAACTTTTGCCATGATAGTCTGGTGGTAATAGGATACCACTCTTGCATTGGCACGACGGACATCTTCTCCTTGTTTTTATACAAATTTTGAACATGCCCACATAAAACTCGAAGGTAAAAGGTTTTGCCCACGTCCTGTGGCTATCTGGCTGGCATTCATTCAATTATCTTCACTCGTCATGCCCTCTTTATAAATGTTCTCGGGACAGCAGTTAATGAGAACATGCATTTCATACATCCCAAATAAAAAAATCAGAAAAACACAGAAACATTCCTGAACTCATGAATGCTGAGTGACAGTAACAGCACTATTTGTGGATGAGCGCATAGAATAGCCATCATGAATATTCCCAATATAACCATTAGCCAGGAGCCCAGGAGGCCCAAGCATTCGCACGCCTCTGGTTCTCTGGCACTGGTGGAACTTCAGTACCCTGTTAGCTTCGTCCAGAATTATGAGCACAGCATGCAATGCCAAGGAAAGCAAACAGCTTAGGAAAATAAATGGCTGAGGCCTCTAAGCTCGATTTGCTCCATGTAAAGTGCTTTGCTTAAACCGGACAATTCATGAAAAAAAACAGACATTGTATTTAAGCCTATGAAATTAAAAAATAAATATGGAGAGAATGCATAGAACCTCTTGTGTGAAATAAAAAGGTTAAAAAATGGGTTGTTTTATTTTTAAACCCCACATCCCTCCCCCCCACGAATGGTTAGATGGAATTCCCCTTTGAGGTCTTTATCTCAGCCATTTGATCCCAACTATCTGGACTCAAGTGAGGACCAGTTCGAAATGCATTGTCAAGATGCCTTGCAGTCCTTAAGGACGTCATATCCCCATGCTTTCCCATGGCTTGTTGGCATCACAGGCTTGACTCCCTCTTGGGAAACAGAGGAGCCAAGATTTTCGCCATCAAATATGCTTACACATGCTCACTTGACACTGCGGGTGCGGGTTTGTCATCCTCTGATTAGGTTTCTGCCAAAAGGCAGACAGTCTCTCATAGTTATAGGCGAGGAGGTGTGGGAAATGCCGTTCAGACATATGGGGGCAAACCTGAGTCCTATTCATGTTACCCTAAATCCATTTTTTTTCCAAAGACAACCATTTACCCAAATAGAAAATCAAGCACCAAGCTTTGAAAGCTTACCACAAACAAGTAAATTTGGGACTTTGAATTTGTCCCACACACCTGGGACCAAATCACATGGAGGCTATTTAGGACAGAAGAGGCTAATTCTATTATCAGCCAATTAAATGAATTGGAAAGCCTTAACTCGAGTTAAGGTGCCTTCCCGACCACAGCATAGATTACCCACAAGCCTTGTGACCCCAACATGGCAACTTGTGGCTATTAATACAGCAAAGATGGCTGGAGGACTCAAGTGGTATCTTGCTGGCATCGATCCAGTTATGTTTCCAGGGAAAAGACAGGCAATGAGTAAGTTCCAAAAATGTGCTACAGCTGTACTGGGAAATCAAGTAATGCAGCGTGTAGTAGGTAGAACTAAAGCTAAAGATGTAATGTTACCATTTTAGCTGTATCAACTAACAATAAATAAATAAATAAATAAATAAAAGCATTTGACTGACGTCCTGAAGAGTCAAAGCGGTAAGTAAAGCCCATGAGCAAACACAGTCTTTTTAATTTTCTTACATAAATATTATGATATTCACTGACCTAGGTTTTCTGCCCCATAACCAATATTGTGTTTGGAGGACTGCCTACCTGCGTTTTCGGAGTCCAGCTTTGAATTGCAGTTTAGAAATTTAGTGCCTTCAGGTTCATATAAAAGGAGTGAGGCATAAATGTAAACTAAATCAAAACCTCCACGGGGCTACGGAACGCTCAATTCTGCATTTCATTTCTGGCTGTGATTCAAAGGTTTGCAGAAATGCATTCATGAATATATACATCGCCCTGACAGCAAAAACTGTAGGACCCTACAGTATCCAGGGCTAATGACAAATGCTTTAAAGTATATTGCTATTTATTACGCATCCAGGCTTTGTGTTTCTGCGTTTTCCCTTCTTTTTTTCTTTCTTCCACATGCGACCACTTTGGGGTTCATCCATAAGCCTATCGGTTTTCAGAATGCTACATTAAGGTTTCATGGATTTATTAGCGTTGTTGTCTATAAACTTGTGGGGTTGGCGCTCAATCCACACCCTGTCTTGATGGACGGTACCATGTGAGTTTTAGGTGTTGGGGTGGTAGACGTGACACACATAGCCTACATTATTTCTGTGTAGTAGGTTTGGCTTTGAGACTCTTTTAGTACTCAAACAATTAATAATAATAAACTCGCTGTGCCTAGTCTATTATATTATTAATTATTGTTATTGACCTGTTCAGAAATCATAAAAATTGCTGTAGCTACAGGTCCCGCCACATCACACTACCCTTTCATTGATTACTTTCCCTCTTTCAATCTCCACTCTGTCCATGTACAAGTCCAGTGTAAACTTCCTCTCCATTCACTGTCGCTCTCATTTTACCCACCTTTTTATGTCCGCTGGTAGTTTTTAGCATAAACATTCGGTTTACATGTACAGAGCTCTGATTCTTGTCTTCCACACAGTACAGGAGGGGGAAACAGAAAAGGAAAAAACAGCATCATTTTTTTGGCAAAAGCCGAAGCGCCCACATAACATCAGTCCTTGTTCTGCAAGAGCGCAGAGTGGCTTTTGTAAGGAATTATAATATAAACTAAAGTCAATGCAGTCTGCTTAAAAGTATGAGGACAGGGCTTTCAATTCTGACAGCCACTTGAAGTGGAGAACATCAGTAGCTACAGGAGTAAGGACCAAAACCTTCTCAGGCATGACGACGACAACAACATAAACAAAGAATATGAAAAAAAAAAAAAAAGAGCGAAAGAAACCAACCACAAAGAAATACAGCACAGTGGGGCAGGAAGTCTATAGAAATCACATAGTGTAAAAAAAAAAAAAAAAAAAAAAACCTGTTCAAACCTGCTGAAGATGGCAGTGATGTCTCCCAACTATTTAATCTTCAGGAAGGTGAAGATAGCATCGGATACACACTGCTTCCAAGCCAGAACGCTCTAGACAAAGCTGGTGATTTTGTTGAAGCTAGCAGGGTTTTATAAACACAATGAATAAATAATATGCAGTGATTAAACTAAAGCTATCCTTCACATAAACAAATAAATAAATCTGAATTTCCATTTTATAAGAATCCACCATGAAATCACTTCCATTTATTGGGCCCAAATCAGCTTTTTTTGGTCATTTTTTGGCTTTCTTGTTTGGTACTGTGACTCGCTAATTTTCTTTCTGCAGGAAATTGTGTGTTTGTTTGTCTGCAGTCCACGTGTGCGCACTCGTTCATTGTAAGTTATTTCCTTTCGCGTGAGCTTTATATTGTTCATGTTACTATTACTAGACATTTGAGATCTTATGGAAATTAAAAAGTAAAGTAATATTAGGATTTACATAGACAGAAACTTTACAATAGGTCTAACACCTGGATCGAATTAGATCATTACAAGTTCAGCTTCATCTTCAAGTTACACAGAACACACGTGTCCGAAGATTTGCAAGAGGTACGTTTTTAAATTCCAATTTCTTCATTAATGCCACAGTAACTAAAGTCATGACAGTAGTAATTTTATTAGTAGTATTAGCATAAACACATTACACATTCAGGTAACATAGCATAACCTAACGTTAAACCCTATTATACAACAACTTAAGGATCTGACATTATAAATGCCAGTTGGTGCCATGCGAAAGATGAACGCGTGTGTTTACTACATCAGTCTTTTTTTCAAGGAAATCCTTTTTGATGGAATGTGAAATCACTATAAAGCCACCTTTCTCCCATTGTATATCTCAAGTCCACTTCCTTGTTAAGAGCAACAGAAATTTCCAGCTGGAACATAAACCTGGAAACATTATCATGTAGTTATATTCAGTTGCTGGTTACTTGTTACTTGTTGCTGGTTTAATTTTTTTTCAATCACAGGTTTATCTTAAATTAATATTTGCATAGTAATAGCAAACTTATGTCCCCATATAAGCTAAACTTTAACATCAAACATTTAAAGCCTATCATTTTAACCCCCAGGTAGTTATGCTTTACAGTCACTATTTTTGGTTGTATTTTTGCACATATATATGAAATTTCTACTTAAGGTGGGGATTTGGACAAGGAAGACTCCATTATATTTTGGAGATGTGCTGGATATTATCCAAGTGTGACAATCCTGAAGGTCATCACCAGTAGAAAACAATAAGCACAGTTGGATAGAATATGCCATTGATCATTTATGCTGTTAGCATGTCATTGTCTCATCCACCGATATATGCTTGCACTGCACTTTTTTGGCTGATGAAATGTCCAATGTAAATCCAACACAAACTACGGCTCATTCACCTACTTCTCCTTAACCCACCATTGGTTTGTCATGCGTCATGGAGCGTCTCACAGCCCAAGATAAACATCCCACAGCTAGAACTTTGAGACACCATTAACAAAGAGGCTCTGTACCCTACGAGGTGCCTGTGCATATCCTATTAAACCATTAGCACGCTTAAATGGTGCTGAAAACTACTCAAAACACCTTTCACCATAAAAAATCTTTAAGCAAAGCCTTTTCTGTGATTCCTCACACATTTCTTTCTTCATCCAAATATAGTAAGAGTGGACCTTTAATATCGCCAGTCTAAGACACAAGGCGAGGGATGATTTCTCTGTCAGGAAAAAATCCATTACTGGATGGTGAATCCTAAATTTAGCCCCGTGTTCAATCAGAGGTAAGAAAAGAGAAATCAAAACATACCTTTCCTACAGTATAAAGCTGGAAAAAGAGAGAGGAAGAGAGAGAAATGTCTTTCATAAGGCTAAAGGGAAAGAAAAGGCCAGGCTCCGGCTGTCAGTGGCAATGATCTGAATAAGGGCATTGATCTGCCAGGCCGGAGATGAGGGAGTAAATGGAAAGCAGCGTTTGCTGAAGTTACTAGTGCATGAATCATATTAACTGCCCCACCGAACAGATTTAAGAGCTACGATTTTTATTTCCTCTACTCTCTTCCCCACATCTGAGGTCGCACCAAATGAACTCGCCAGCACGTGGCACGCTGCGGCCTACACCACTCACGTGGATCGTGTTGAGTTTATTGACATGGCGTATACAGCATATAGACAATTAAGAAGTCATGGGGAAAATCGGAGCCTCCTTGCCAGGTTGCCTCCAGTCCAAGCTGGGGTCTCGTCGTTAAGTTCTCGCAGTCATGGCGTCTCTATGTGTCCGTGTTTGTATAGAAGACACGTAGACTGTTTAATCAGGTCAGGCCTTCCATTGGATGTTCATCAGATAAAAAACACGGATCTTTTCACTGTTTGGAGGGGGCGTGCTTGGGCTAGCAGAGATATCCACGTCCAATGCTATCTCACATCTCCTTTCCGTTTCAAGACGGTATCAGCTGCCGAGTTCGCACGCAGAATGCTCTCAACCGGCTGGTAGGTGGGCAGAACAAGACACACTGGACTAGAAACACGTGTGGGTCCTGCACAGACTTGATCTCAACCCCTCGATGAACTGTTCTGGGATGGATTGTATCCAATTACCAACCAATACCTTATCTCACCAATACTCTTGTAGCTGAATGAAACAAATCACAAATCCCAACGGTGACGTTTTAAAAATATGGTGGAATGCCTTCCCAGAAGAGTCGGGGTTACTGTAAAAGCTAAAGGTGACTCAATCAGGATTGTTGGCTGGTAGATGTATAGTCAGCATACCATCATCCCACAATTTACTCAAGACCATCTGTTCTCTCCAGAACCATTCATAATTCTGAAATGTGGCTCAGCTTGAAGCAATTACCAATCGTTTATAGCCACTGATAGTTTAAAAGCCATGATAATTGGCTCTGTGATGTGATAATACACTGGACCAGAGAACGTCCAGAGCTGTATATTTCTTTTTAACGCCCGGAGATTATGGGCCGTCGAACAGTGAATAAACGGGCATAAGAGTTGCCAGGAAAGCAGAACAGAAAACAGAAAAATGAGGCGTACTTACAAAATTCGTCAGAAAAAAACATGTATTGGAAAATTTCACAATATTATAAATAATAATTTTCACAATTACCTCACAATAATCACAATATTCTGACAAACAAGTGCAAAACTCAATGATTTTATCATTTATATATATATATAACAACAATAATACCAATCAAAAACACTTCTAAACATAGGCACTTTACCAAACTGGTAAACTGATGAGCAAAAAAAAAACTTAATAAACTCACACATTTAATAACATCCCTTCAGTTGGGTATAAATCCATAACGGGTTGTGTGTATGTGAACTTTCCGTAATACTTTAACAAGATGCGAAGTTCCACTGGCTTGGAAGCGCTAGAAAATAGAATTATAGAGAAAACATTTTCAGATGAGGCCTGTGTGTGTGTGTGTATATATATATATATATATATATATATAATAATAAAAATTATAATAATAAAAGATCTACCTGGTTCAGAATCGCAGTCATATTTACACTTACACTGCCCCCTTGTGTTGGGTTCATTCATTACATTTAATAAAAATACTTCTACTTACTGGTCACTTCTCAGGTTTGAGAGCAGAAAACATTTTGGAGCACATGTGTTTCTCCCTGTCCAGATCTTCCTTGTAACAACTGCAAACATATTAGAAGGGTTTAGACATCACTTCACTCGACCCTGATCGAGCAAGACGGCGCCAAGTGGCGTAATTCGACTCACTGTGCCAGCTTTCTGAGCAGGTTGTTGATGTCAGTGTCAAACGGCTTCCTGGCCTGAGCCATGGTGAGGTAATCTTGCGCCTTCTTGTAGTCGTTCATCTCTAAGCATGCCTAGTGTAGACCGAAGACAAGTAAAGGCCGTTCTCTATTTCTGACATTAGAAAGGACCCATTACCAGCAGCAGACTTAAGAATCCGGTCTTATTTTGAAGTAAAAGCCACAAAAAGTTTAGATTTCTGCCTGGTGAGGATGGTGTGGGCGTTTCCTATAAATAAAGTGTTTGTCTGGGGTTTTTTGTTTGTTTTTTTACCAAGGGAGGTTATGTATTCACCAGCATCTGTTTGTTTGTTAGCAGGATACGCTACGTTAGGCTGATGTCAATGATGCAGTAATTTTGCTTGTCGAAGAATAACAAGAATTATTTGATAGCTTTCCACCAATCAGAAATGAGAAAATATTTTAAAATAAATAATAAATGTCCATTATCTTAAGATAGCAAACCAATCAGATCGCATGGTTCCCGTTTTGTATATTTAAAATAAAGTTATAATATATAACATTGTTTTGTTGACACTGATGACAGCATTTTAGTTAATTTATTTAAGAATTAGTTCAAACTGACTTTTAACACTTTTATACACACACACACACACACACACACCTACTCAACTCATTTTGACTGTTTAAAAAAATAAAAACTTGTTGTTTCATATTAGAAATTATTATAATAAATTCTATTCCAGAAATAGAGTGATTTCCTAAACCAATAATACTTTATGCAAAAAAAAGGTGAGTGTAAGAATACAACGTCTTTCGTGGCTTTAACAGGCGTGTTAGGCAACTGACAAGAAACAAAAGCAGCTAACCAATTGACCTGACTCATCATATACTAAAGTGAAAGGAAGGGATGCGGAGGAGTTCCTGACCTGACCACAGCGGAACAGCGCTTTGGTGTTACCGGGGCTGATTTTCAGAGCCCTCTGGCCGAACTGTAGGGCTTTGTGAGGTTTCTCCAGGCGGAGGTATGTGAGGGACAGATTGAGCTGGAAGGGCAGGCTGGCTTCCTCTACACGGCGTCTCTCCTCCTCATCCGCTGGCTCGCGGTTCCTTAGCAACATCATGGCCTACCTCGACAAAGACGAGAAGCAGATGGTCAGTGAACAGCTCAGGTCACGTATAATATGCACTTTTCTTTTAAAAGTTACAAAATGAATGGGGTTTATTCACTTATAATTCTCTTCTGATTTTCCTTAACTGTCAGCTCTGCTTGTGAAAAAATTAATTAATTTATTTATCCTATATTTTATCTCATATGTATATTTTATTTTATTCTATATATTTTCTTATTTCTATCCTTTTGCATTTTATA
>JAQMYF010000005.1:27139820-27157320 GCA_030014195.1 Neosilurus mollespiculum | reverse complement strand
CTAGTAGAATTAAGTGGTTCGGTGAATGAGTGAGAGGAGTAAGAGCATGAGACTGAAACCTCTAAAGCACTGTGCCCCCCTAAATAACAACATTAGATATTAAATGCTGAAATTCCAAATAAAATCCCTATCTTTAATATAGGGCAAAAAGGTCATCTGATGTCCACTAGGGGGAGACATTTCATTATAGCTATGCCAAGCTATAATAATCCACTTGTGCCTGATGGAGCGACCTGGCACTGTATGTCTGTATGTACGTCTTCCCAGATTTCAAAGCAACGTTTTTGCATGTGGGTATAATGTATGTAGTTTTATAAGGGAAAGTTTTATTGAGCATCTTGCAGAACCAGCCACAGGTCTTATGGAGATTTTGACTGTTGTACTTGTTCCTTATTTTTACAGTAAAACCCAGTAGCCTTCATTATGTTTACGTCTGAACTGTGGACTTTTTTGTTGTGTACTATATTACTTTCTTTATTGACATAAAAATATTTATCTATTACATTAAATTTTCTTTTTGGAAATTCAAAATATTGATTTTGTACTGATTCAAGAATGCACAAGTCACCAAATAAAAATTTATAACAAAGTTCATACTTAAAAAATAGGTTACCTAAAATCTAGTGCACAGTACTGTTTAATATGTGTACAAGTTTTTGCATGGCAGTTGCTAATAATTTTTCCAATCCCTTTTCCTTGTATTAAAGATCTGTGATTCGAAATATAAATTAAACATCATAGAATTAAACCCAAAGCAATTATATAATTTCAAGTTTATTATATTAAGATACATACTCAACACTGTACATGTACAACACTGCATTGTGTATAGTTTTTATATCCTGTATTGCATGACTGAACCCACTGGTTTATTCACTCCATCTAAACTAAACCTTAGCCTATGCTAAAAATTTGTTTTTGACTTGTGACCTTGAAATCTTTACTTGATTTAAAGAATACATTTATTTTTATGATCAAAAAAGTCATTGTTAAAGTGAACTTTAGATTCAGATCCAGAAAAACTGCATGTCTAAGAATGAACAAATGGGGCACCATTTAAAAATTGCTAATCTCACCCCTTATCTAAAAGTACAAGTCACTGTCAGCAACCATCATTGCCAAAAATCAAGTATAAACCATGTCCGCCTAGAATGCACGGACTTTCCCAAAGCAAAGTTGGTGAAGTGTGCAGAGGGTGTAAAATCTGGTCAAGTGCTGGATGTTGGGTTTCTTTAACCAGAACCCTCTATTACAAAAAAAAGGGGGGAAAATTTCAACTTAGCAGTCCACTTTAGCAACTCTTCCCTTCCTTTTTATCCACTCTGATCTTCAGCTCATTGATTATAGGCTCAGGATCCTGGACCTTCCTTGGTGCCTGGATACACATAATCCCATCATGAGATATAGACACTTGCAGCAGGAGTGGATCAACACCAATAGGCAGGATGTAGGTACGTGTGAACTCTCTGGAAACAAAGCCGTGTTGGTCCATCCTCTGTGTATGGCGCCCAGTTACCTCCAGGAGGTTGTCCACAGTTCGCACACTCAGTTCGTCCGGTGTGAACTGACAGACGTCTAGTAGAACCCGGTACCAGTCGTCCTCACTGTCCACCTGCGAGAAGCCCCTCTCCAGCTGTTTGTTGATACGGGGACGGATGTAGTATCCGTGGTACAGCACCGGTGCCATCAGGTCCTGAGGACTTAGCGCTGTTGAGAGATAGAACAATTCGGCTAAATGGCACTATGTAGACTATGGATTCGAGTCCTGGTGCTCAGCTCTTTCTGTGTGGAGCTTGCATGTTCTCCTTGTGCTTGCGTGGGCTACCTCAGGATAATCGGGTTTCCTCATACAGTACAAATAACTGTACATTACACTAATTGGCTGTTCCAAATTGCCCATAGGCAATAGGGTGTGAATGGTTCTGTGTGTATTGGCCCTGTGATAGTGTGGCGAGCTGGTCATGGTGTACTCTGTGTTTGCCTGGAGTTGGCTTGGATGGGCTCCAGCCTTCCTGTGACCGTAATAAAGGATAAAGTGGTTTGGAAAAAGAAATGAAATGTATATATGTGTAATTCGTGTACTTGTCTTTCTGGAATCCTTGCCAAAAGACAATATTAAATCACACCTCCACTGAATAAACGATGTGATTTGTTTTCATTTTAATGTCATAATTTTTAACCTCGCTGGTCTCACTGGATTGTAATATTTGCTGGTTCGTTGCTTTGACTCTGGTAGCACATTCCACACATACTTCCCTAGAGCATGGATAGAGCTGGGAGTGAAACATTTTGCTTTGCCAAGTGAAGAAATCCTTCCCCCACAAGCTAATCCCAAAAACAGCTAATATCATGTAAATACCAGCGACTAAACCTTATATAATGAAATTGCCATTTATTGCTGGTCACCAAGTCATTAGCTATTAGCTTCCATGAGCTAATTATCCAGTAACTACAGATTAGAACATATAATGCACTGGATATATCTCTAAACCTCTTTGGTGCAAATAGAAACTCCTGCCTCTCTTACATCACAGGAAGTCCCCATGTCAGATCTATTTACAAGTACTGTTGTCAGCCTCAGACCAGGAATTGGGCTCCATTGGCACTGTGTCTATTTTGGCTGTATATAACACGCTTGATCTAAGTATTTGTTTACTGTGGTTGGGTCAGTCCTGGATATGCCAACCAGCACTAGTTTGCGTGGTCATGTGCAGAAATCTAAATATGGGTTTTTCCCTGGGCCTTATATTTCACTTGAGTATAATATACTGTCCTGAAGGATGGGGACTCAGGCATTCGTCAATTGATTTGGCCCATGTGCCACAGGTCCGTTGGCAAGATCTCGAGTTTACAAATGGCATTCGGACATAGGATTAAGAGTATGATATCTGCTGTGGTTAATAGTGATCTTACTGTTTGTTCAATGCTAGCTTCTGAAAACTAGTTACCAATACACTGGGTTTTAAAAACTCTAGGGTCATGTCACCTTTCAAATATTTAACTTATATGCACACAATAAACCCTCAGACAATTGTATTTCTCTAAAAAAAAAAAAAACATTATTGTTATGTTTGTATAAGTGGTAGTCTCTCATTGGTTGTTCACTTACCTTCTGCAAAGTTCTGGTCATATATCCGAGCTGGTGTGCACATCTCATAATTAACACTCATAGGGTATGCGTGGGGAACTGTGCGGTCAGCCATGCTGAACTAAACTGTGAGTATCCTTTGTAAATGAAAGAGGAAGTAAATATTACCAGCAGATCAGAAAGTCTGACAGTGGAGACAAGAGCGAGGAGGGACGGAGAGGGTGCAGGGCAAAGAGACTGTCAGCGTGTGACTGGTCAAGGGTGATTAATGGGTCTAGAAATAGGTTGTGGCACACATGCTGGTATGGCAAGGCCTACAGGGGGCAGATGCTGAGTGATACGACACCTGCAGTTTCTCTTGGTCTCCTAGCAGGTTACTAAGAGTCATCATCATATGAGGAAGATATATAGTGATTGGGGGGACAGTTATAGACAAAATATTTTTAAGATATATAATTGTAGAGGTGTAGTGGTTAGCATGAAGGTCCTGGGTTTGAGTCCCGGGCTTGGCGAGGATGTTTCTGTGTAGAGTTTGTATTTTCTCATCATTCTTGCGTGGGTTTCCTTTGGGTACTCCAGTTTCCTCCCACAGTCCAAACACATGCACAATAGACTAATTGCATATTCTCAATCACCCCTACTTGTAAATGGTTGTGTGTACGTTGGCCCTGCAATGTACTGGCAAGCTGTTCAGGGTGTACCCCACCTTCACCCACCGTTGTATGTGATACAGTCCAGCTTCCCTAGTGACCCTAGTAGTATTAAGTGGCTCAGCAAACTAATTTTGGGAAAAAAAACAGTTAGCCGAGTATGCATGTCTTTGGACTGTAGGAGGAAACTGAAATACCCGCAGAAAACCTATGGGGAGAACATGCAAACTCCACACAGAAGTTCTCGCCATGTCTGGAACTCAAACTCAGGACCTTCTTGCCGTGAGGCGGACGTGCTATCCATAATGCCACCGTGTCACCCATATATAAAACATTCCACAGTTAAAGATACGCCACATTCATATTCCCAGGTATAAGATACTTTATACTAATGGCAGTAAAGAAGTATCGTTGATGGTACCATAACAAAAAACATGGTAAAGTACAATGTAGAACCTGTATTTCATATAGTTATATATAAACTATATTTGGGTTAGGTGGGATGGTCCCCTGTTTTGGTGAAGCCAATTGGGCTTTGGCTCGGGGTACCTGTGCCAAAATGATTAATCCCTCTGCAGCTGTCAGGCACCAGTAAATGCTTCTTTGGAAGGGAGCTGACACGCTGTGGAAGTTGACCATGCAGAATGATCCCAGTACCACTGACCAAACAAACAAGCATTGCACCCAGTGCTTTGCCCAAAACAAAAGGTCTCAAAGGGAGCTCAGAGCTCATGTCACAGCACAGACAGCCTAATAATCCTTGGCACAGAGCAAGCATGCTGGGTTCACAGTATTCGTGCCAATAAACCAAAAGACCACTGGGTACTTTTGATCCTAAATGGCAAAGTTTCTTCTATTTAAAGCCTGTAGCATAATCCGTCTGGTGTCTTTGTGAATGAAATCAGACCACCGGTTTAGATAAATACCAGAAGAGGTGTTTGGAAGAGTGGGACAAGACAACTAACAGAGGAAAGTGGGAGGGACAGAACGGGAAAGGGGGGGATTTGAGAAGCAAACAGTTTACATCATTGTTCCAGAAAGATCCGGGCCTGTCTCTGTAGCCTCCGCCAGTGGTGTATATAAGCAGACAGGCAAGACAGGCACCAGGTTGTCGTGTAGGCTGAAGTGCTGCTTTGAGACAAAATGGACATCGCTATCCAGCATCCTTGGTTCCGCCGCTCCTTTTGGCCATCCTTCTTTCCCAGCCGGATCTTCGACCAGTATTTTGGGGAGCACGTTTCAGAGAGCAACGTGGTGGCACCTTACCCTTCACTTTACTTTCCACGCCCTTCCTTCTTTCGCTTGCCCAGCTGGGTGGAAAGTGGGCTCTCTGAGGTGAGCAAAAATGCCAGGTTTAGTTTTATTTAATATATTCCTCTCTCTGTGGGGAGCATGGCGGCGTAATGGTTAGCACGTCCGCCTCACAGCAAGACGGCCCTGGGTTCGAGTCCTGACATTTCTGTGTGGAGTTTACATGTTCTCCCTGTGCTTGCGTGGGTTTTCTCTGGGTACTTCAGTTCCCTCCCATAGTCCAAAGACATTAGGCTAAAAGGTGTCAGTGTTAATGGTTGTGTGTGTATTTGGCCCTGTGATGGTCTGGGTGTACCCCACTTACGCCCAGAGTCAGCTTCCTGCTACCTAAGAGGATTAAGCGGCTCAGCAAATGAGGGAGTGATCTCTCTATCTCTCACTCTCTCTCCCTCATATACACACAAACTTGCCCTTTATGGCTTGGTTCTGGTAATACCTTGATTACGAGTAATACTTTCCATAAATGACTCCAAGGACTAATAAAGAAATGTTATCTGAGAAGGGCTCTGCTTTGTACTCTGAGCTTGTCCGGAGTCTGCGATGATTATATGTTCCAGCATATCAAAAGAAAGGGATTTTCACTGATTTTTCTGCCAATCAAAAAGTAGGTCATGTCTGGAAAGGTCATCTCTGGAGATGAACAGCTGTGTAGCTCCATGGTATTGTTTATATTCAGGCTTATTGAATCTATTAAGGGCGGCATGGTGGCATAGTGGTTAGCACGTCTGCCTCACAGTGAGAAGGTCCTGGGTTTGGGTCCTGGGCTCAGGGAGGGTGTTTCTGTGTGGAGTTTGCATGTTCTCCCTATGCTTATTCCTCCGGGCACTCTGGTTTCCTCCCGCAGTCCAAAGACATGCACATTAGGCTAACTGGCTCTTCCAAATTGCCCCTAGGTGTAAGTGTGAGTGAGAATAGTTGTGTGTGTTGGCCCTGCAGTAGATTGGCAAACTCTTCAGAGTATACCCCACCTTTGCATTTGAGATAGGCTCCAGCCTCCCCGTGACCTTGATGGGATGAAGTGATAAGAGATAAGCTACGTACATCGCACCTGTCATTAGATCTGTTTCATATTGCGTCTAATTCAATCTGTTGATGATTTAAATGGAAAAAAAAAAAAAAAAACAGCCAACATTAAGACCAATAATATTTTTAAGTCAAGCATCCCTTGACACGTGCACTGCATGCTCTCTTTCTTAGATGAAAATGGAAAAGGACAGTTTTACCATCAACTTGGACACAAAGCACTTCGCACCTGAGGAACTGGCAGTAAAGATCAGAGGAGATTTCATTGAAGTTCATGCCAAACATGAGGATCGCAAGGTAAATCCACACCCCAAAGAACAATATCACCAGCTAATATACTGTATAAAAAGAGGCATCTCTCAAAATATCAACACCAACCAAAATCTTCATCATGTCTCATTCCTTGCAGGATGACCACGGGTATATCTCACGAGAATTTATGCGAAAATACAGTATCCCATCTGGAGTGGACCCGGCCAGCATCACATCATCTCTGTCATCTGATGGTGTCCTGACCATCACGGCACCTCGCAAGTCTTCTGATACCCCCGAGCGCTCTATCGCCATCACTCGTGAAGAGAAGTCTGCAGGGTCTGGGCCACAGAAGAAGTAAAGCTACAAAATGTTCTCAATGTGTCTTCCCTGTGTTTCCCCAGCTGATCCGCTGTGCTCCCGTGCACTTATGCTCCACTATTGGGTTTAGACAAGACTGACCTGATCATTCTATCGCGCGCTTTTTTTTCCATTCAGAAGGTAAAAATGGCATTGTCCAATTTGTTGGTGAATGTAAACTATTTCCACCACTGGAGTTTTGTTTTGAATAGCCAAAACAAAAGCGTTCTTTGTCTTTCATAGCTGGTCAAACCCAAACAATGGCCGCACAGAATTTGTGAGGGTCTGCGTGTAGGAAGCCTGAGCTTTTGAGTATTCGCCATGACGAAAGCAAAAAAGAAAATCTTGCATGATCGAATTTCTAAACCTATAATCTCGTATCTCGGAGGGCTTGAAATGCACAGAATGAGAAGTAGCATAAGAAATGAAGTCTGTTCAGTGATTTGATGTTTCCTGGGGACCAGACTTTACCATGAGATCTGAGACTTGCTATTGTGAGGAAAATGACCTCTTTGTGTTCCTTATAGTATGTCTGCAGCTCCTGTGTGATGTATGCCCAGCTAACAAACAACGTTGTGCAATGTTGCGACATTGCGCTTTTGCATGAAGGTCATAAATTGGCTGATTGAACAAACCATGACAAATTGTGACAAAGTTAAACCGTAATGTTTATTGAGGACTTTGATGACTTTTATGCACAGCGTTGTTTTGACGTTTCCAAAATGTCGCACACATCCAGGCCTGCAGAACAGCGCCATCTAACATGGGACAACAACTGAATCAGTTACTGAAACGGAAACCACAGTACACATGCGCAATTAATCTTCTGACTGGACGTCAGAAGATTAATTGACGTTGACTGGAAACGTGCTGGTAACTTGGTAGTGATGAGGGTTTTGAAAGGACGAAATCAAAATGTGTGTATTTACTTTGTTGTACATTTAAATGTGACTGACCGTGGGAATGCGAGTGGCGTGAATGTATAAATGTTCGGAATGATGCATGATCGTGAGTTCGCAAATACTCACGCGCTAGTGTTTTTTGTTTTTGTGATGTTCTACCACAACAACACCTCCCTCACAAAAGCAACACTGAGAAAGCTGCTAAGCTAACACTGCAACTGATTTGTTCATTTGTAACAACGCATGCTACAAAGAAAAAGAAAGAAAACAGGTTTTCATTCTGCTAATTTCTCACATGGCCACTGTGCTCTCTGTTGTGCACTGAATACCAAAGAAGAGCAAATGTGGTGGAGCACACAGATCAGCCTTGGTGTCCAGGTGGCCTTTTTCCACTGACCTGATCCCAGTGTTTAATTTCTGAAGTTATTTTGAGATTCAAATTACTAAACTGGTCTCAGATCAGGGAAAAGGGTCCACATCCTACTGTTTTTTTGTTATGAGTTCCCTGCTTTAACATTCCTGACTATTCACACCACACCATAAAGCAACATGTAGCCACAATGATTTTTGTGTGTATACTGATGGCTATGAGCTTTTAATAAATCCTGTGGTCACTTAAAGATTAAACCTGACTGGGTCTCTTCCTATCGATTTATATCTTAACTATTTAGGTGATTAACATAACAATTCTATAACAGTCCATCACAAGGCAACATACACAACTATTCACACTCACATTCACACCTAGAATTGATTTGGAACAGCCAAAAAGTCTATTGTGTATGTTTTTGGACTGTGAGGAGGAAACTGGAGTTCCTGGAGGAATAAGCACAGAGAGAACATTCAACTCCACTCAGAAACACCCTCACTGAGCCTGGAACTTAAACCCAGGACCTTCTTACTGTGAGGTAGACCCGCTGCCTATTATGCCACCGTGCCACCCTCATTATTACCTCTCATAATGAGTTGTAGTGCCAACAATTATACACCAACTTAACAAGGATGACACCATTAACCACTGATCAAAGAATAAAACCCTGCAACGGAGTAAACGGTATTTAGTAAACATTTCCAATTCATGCCAGGCTACCAGTATTCAACATTACAGATCAACAAGAGCATTCAGAGAGCCCAAACCTCTACCAAGCCTAGCTACACACACACACACACACACACACACACACACCCCTTCCCGGGGTTTAACTAATAACTATGATTCTACTTCCGGCGCTGTCGAAGCCGGCCGCTGTTGCGACTGCTCCTAATTAACACTGAGAGTGCTCAGATCTCTTCCAAGCCAAAAATAAATAAATAAATAAATCAAAAAGTACACAACACCCCCTGTTGGAATATCATCCATCCATAAAATTGTCCTAATTCACAATGTAAAAGAATTATTTCCGAAAATTCTTGGATCCAGAATTTAATCCAGATCCTCTCCAGAACAAGTATGGAATGAAGCAAGTACAAGTGCATGAGTTAATAATCTAAAGATTAAGTCTAAATATGAAATATGAAGTACTTGAAGGTGGATTAGTCAAGATTTTTCTCTGTAGTTTTGTCCACAAGTGGCCTTTTTTACTTTGTAATGAACTCTCATGAGGTTTTCAGCTGACCATTACAACACATGTTAGGTAGCTAGCATCATTATAGCTGGAAGCACAGGAGCTAATAGGACTGCATAGATTTCAATACAATATTTATACAGGTGGGATATACTAAATGTGTACAGAATAGAAGAATAACATCGTCAAAAGAATGTATCACAAATTAATTGTTCTTTGGCTATCTGGCAGTAGATGACTCTTGGTTTGTTTGTGTTTTTTTTTTTTTCTTTATAATTTTTTATATATTTTTCTTTATATCTTTCTTTATTAATTTCCTAGATAACTTTTCAGGAACTTCCAGATGTGTGATGCCCACTAAAGTCCTATCTGTAGCAGGAGTTTGGCATTCACTTGGTGTGAGGTGGGTCCAGTTTAGTCTGATAACCCACTAAGCTTTGGGGCTGTTTCTTTAAAGCTGGAAAATTACAAAACAATCCAAACAAGAGGGTCACTTTCAAGTGTGAGGTACCTCTTTCAGGCACAATTTATTATTATTATAACTTGGCATAGTTATAATGAAATGTCTCCCCCTAGTGGGCGTCGGATGAATATTTTGCCCTATGTTCTTGCCAGGTCTATACCCGATCCCTCCACCGATTTCCCACAGACAAAAACAATAATACATCTGTTAAAAAATAAATAAATTCAGCCAGCCAGGTCAGGTTAAAAGTCTTGTACGATTTAAGCCCTGCTGACCTGGCTGATGTCAAATCAATACATCTGGTTACTTATTCATTCATCTGTTCAGCTCCAGTGTTGGAAAACCCCTTCTATTTATACACATCGTGTGGCACTGAAATCCAATATCACTAATGACAACTACTTTTTCCACTGTATTGTGCCTGAAAGGAATGTAATCTAAGGTTTATTTAAAGGTCTTTTTTAGTAGCTCTAAGTCTGCAACGTGTGTAAATATGTGATTTCTGGCACATTACTCTGGTATAGGGGCAATAAAACACTTTTCACATGCTCTTAGCTGTTTGTGCCAAAGTGTGACTGAATACTCGAGTCTGATTGGTCAGAACATGGGCATCATTTCTCAGAGCTTGGAAAGAATGTAATTCCAGCTGTAACTCAAAAGATAGATGAATATTAATGTGCTCGTTCAATATGTTATTGTTTCCATAGTAACCATTTATAAACACTCATAATTTAAGACTAAAATGGTTTTAAAATGTGTCCTTAGGTAACATGGTAAAAATGGCGCCTCCTAGGGGTCATCATAGGGTATTGTTTTTTGAGTCTTCCCTTGCATTTCTCAGCCCTTGAAAGTCTTCGGGACAGAGGAGTTTACAGTTTCTGAGAAAGAGAGAGAGAGAGAGAGAGAGAGAGAGAGAGAGAGAGAGCTAACTTGTATCTAACAATAAACAGTGAAAATGTGCAGCATGTTACTCATTAATATATTAAACATTGTAATCATTGGCAAATTGTTGCGTATAAGCACAACAACACACTCCAGACTGAAATGTTTGATGAAAATTAGGCCCTATGGTGCACGCCATGTTGCATCACACCACCCTGAGTGCTTTACTCTTTGTATGACAGAAGCGTCTTTCATGATATTAATAGGGTTGCAGGGAGGCTGTAGCCTTTAACAGACGACCCTGTGCTTCAGTCTCAATCTTGCCAGTCCATCGCAGAGCCAACACACACAACCATACACCCTAACACTCATACCTAGGGCCATTGAGGCCTAATGCGCATGTTTTGGGACTGTGGGAGGAAACTGGAGTACCAGGAGAACATAAAACCTCAACACAGAAATGCCCACACTGAGCCCGATACTCGAACCATAGACCTTCTTGCTGTAAGGCGGACGATAATGATAACAACTTTGCATCACACCTACAGGCTTCAAAGGGGCGGGGTCAGGAATGAAATTTCAGTAATTTGCAATCTGGAACCTCACCACTCGATGCCGCTAGTAATCACTACAGCTTACCAATTGTACCTTTAAGATCAAGCCGATTGTGGGTGCTTGCTTTGGTTGTTATTGTTGCTTAACACTAATATAATTAAGAACCCAGAAGTCCTTAGTAGCAGCTGGGGTTTATTTGATATTAAACAGCACAATCAAGGTGTATCTATTTTTAATATAGCTTAATTAAAGCATGTATTTTTTTTTATAGCTTTAGAGTACATTTCTTTAATTAAGCTGGTTCATAAGCGAGCGTGTTTAAAAAAAATACAATTTGTATCATGCTTGCAGAACTTGCAAAGTGCAAGAAAATAAGGTTCACTATTATAGAAGATCTTAGTAGAAGATGGCAGCATCTCAGGGGCAGTAGAAGTCCCATTTCTAAAAAAAAACAAAAAAACAAAAAACAAGCAGATTGCATATAAATGTTGATAACTTATTGTTCATCAGAAATGGTGTGAAAATGCATACAAAAAAATTACACACATTTGTTTTGAGCTCAACCTCAGCCGGCATTAAAGCATAAGTTTCTTCCACTATGCTGCTCGGGAAATGGCCAAGTCGAGCCTCTTGCTCGCCGTAGTAGGATCCCTGGACCTGATAGACATACGCATATGTGATTATTTATTATTTTTAATCTCGGATGTTCTAATAAATCTCAAGAAATATTTATGATATAAAATAATGTCCTGGAAAGTGGTTCAATCCTTAAACATACACTTCCAAACCAGAAGAGGTTGCCCCGGTCTTTCAGCATGGCATAGACATAGACAAGTTGGCCTTGGTGGATGGGAATGAAGCGACAGTCCTGGGGATAATAATCCTGGACTGCTTTGGCAATAAGAATGGGATCTGAAAACAAAGAAGTATTACTAATCAGACATACTGTACAAAGCTACTAAGATTTAGTAGTATCTACCGACATCTAGTGGTGAGGTTCCAGCTTGCAACCAATTGAAGCCTGTATGGTTCTGAGGTACTGTACAAACATAGCGGTGCAACATGGCAACCTCCATGAGAGGGGACCTGCTCCACATTTCGATTTAAATAGCTTATTCTATGGTTGCAAAAACTCTACAAATTTTATTCTAAATGATTATAGATTCATGAAATCTTATTTATTGACGATATATTTAATTTTTGCTGATAGATCCTCCAAAATGTTACACATTGTCCCTTTAAAGCAAAGGGTCCTGCATGAAACACATTAAACTAAATGTGCTTATATTGAAAATCTAATGCTAATATGTTTAGCAATCCTGGTGTTGGTTGTTAGCTGGTAATATATTTGGTGCTCGTGGGAGAAGTTAGAGGTTGTATGCAATGCTTTTCTCACAGTAGGACGCTGCTACTGCAGGTACAATGGCAGAAAAGTACATTTAACAATATTATACATGCTGTACATTATAGCAAGAGCTTGGGGTGTTTTTTCAATCACTAATTTCAATTGGCACAGACGTGGTCCGGCTAAGGCAACCGTGTGCGGTGATGGTGACGGCGGTCTGCACATGAAGGTTGGCGGTGAAACAACTGAACTAAAGAAATAAGGACTAGGGTTGTAATGCATTATGTTGAAATGAAGTGAGGGATAAATCTGATTGGCAGTATTATCAAATGGAATTGTGGGTAATGTCAGAAATCTTTATCTAAACTAGATGAAACATTTATATATTATAGGATGCTATTGATGGTCAATAATAATAATAATGAATTTATATATTTATTTTTAAAAATTACTATGAATATAGAGATTTTTTTTTAAAATATGGCTTACCATAGAACTTTTCTGCTGCAGAAAAACTTTGGAACTTTTATTCTATTTATTTTTTTTATTTTGCATCAAAATTAAAAGGTATACAGTGGAATTTGGGTAATTAATAAATCTGTTTATAATCACCCAACAACATAGCAGTACACCAGTGAAATAAAAGGATTTGGTGCAAAAGTATTGACGCCCAACTACAATATACTGTAACTACAGATATCTGTGTTACATGTTAAAACTCACGGCTGCATTCTGCATCGGCACACAACTTCTTGTCTGAGAGTTTTGGCATCTGTCGCCCAGCCTCGGTGTGTAACGGCAGCAGTCCACACAGAACCAAAAGCAGCACCCAGATAGTACGGCGTCCCTTCATGGTTGGAGTCTACTAGAGGTTTGGGGGAGCAGACTAGTGGGCAGACAGAAGGAATCCAGTTAAAGCTCTGCCTCCACATCCCTCCCACTGAGTACTGCAAACAAGCACAGGCGGGGAATTATAGCTGGGTGTGTTTCTGGGAAGAGAAATGCTTGCTTGGGAGCATGAAACAAACCGGGATCTGTGTTCACAAAGAGTTTCAAGGTTAACACATGAACGTAAAATAAGCAAGAATGCAATTAAATAATTCTGAAGTTTTTACAAAGCAACCTTTGCTTTTTTTGTTTGAATTTCTACATATATTAATATATTCGATCTTAATGTCTACAATAATTAACTGATTAATATCTGATTTACACTAAATAACCGCTTAATCCTATTAGGGTTGCCGGGAGGCTGGAGCCTATTTCAGCCAACACTGAGCAAAGGCAGGGTACACCCTGAACAGCTCACCAGACCATCGCAGGGCCAACACACACAACCATTTACATGAACACCTAGGGGCATTTCAGCTTTCTGTGAGGACGTACACTTTCACGTCCTACTGAAGTAAAATATGCAGAGCTGACAACAGGAAGTAGCAAGCTAGTCCGAAGGAGCTCCACAGGCTTCTGCTTGTGCATAGAGACTCAACACACTCGCACCACTGTTCTTGTCGTCCTCTAGCACCTACAGCCAGGCAGTCTGCATTGCTACGCCAACACGCGAACAACTCACCTTCTCACTGGGCAGAAAATAAACAGACCAAATTTCTAGTGGGAGCCGCTGCAGTCACGAAGGCTAAAAAATCAGATTTTTCTAAGAAAGTTGGAAACTAAAATAGTGGGAATTAAATTACGGCAATGAATTATTCAATTATTATAATAATTGAAAAACATGGCTAGCAATCAGTCTAGATCCTAATATGTTTGAAAATGTATGTCGGGGGAAAAAAACAGCACTTGGAGGACGCAAACCTCTGCCAAGCTGAAAGAATATAACATAAATTGCACAGCACCCCCTACTGGGTTTGCTGTAATACTACACCAAAAGGAAAAAATAATCGTCCTATTCCATAATGGCGTGGTGTAGTGGTTAGCACATCCGCGTCATAGCAAGAAGGTCCTGGGTTCGAGTCCTGGACTCGGTCGTTTCTGAGTGGAGTTTGCGTCTTCTCTCCATGCCTGCTTGGGTTTCCTCCGGGTGCTTCAGTTTCCTCCAACAGTCCAAAGACATGCACATTAAGCTAATCGGCTGTTCCAAATTACCCCCAGGTGTGAATGTGAGTGTGAATGGTTGTGTGTGTGTTTGTTTGCCCTGCAATGGATTGGCGAGCTGTTGAGGGCATGGACCTGGTAAGATTAAGCTCTTTGTCTAATGAATGAATGTTTGAGGGATGTTTCATGAAGTCTAAATGCTAAGCCATTAAACAAACATTGCTTTGTGTGTCAGAGGTGGGGTTTGTGTGTTTGGTACAAAGTAATCGCAGTAATTATTCATTCATTTTCTGAACCACCTAATCGTAATTAGGGTCCCTGGGCGAGGACAGAGTACACCCTGGACATCTCGCCAGGCCATTGCAGGGCAGAAACACTCTAATGGCAATGCAGCCGACTCTACGAAAGTCAGCAATGGTTCTTTTACATGCCTCTCACCACAGACAGTGAGAGACATGGCCGGCATTTGATAACCCAGTTAGCTGCACTGGGAGGACAGCAGTGACAACACAGTGACAGTGGGGCTTGAACCTCTGACCTTTTGATCAGCCGGGCCACCGGGCCACCACTGCCCTAATAATAACAACAACAATAATAATAATAATGATGATAATGACGATGATGTTATTTTAATTATTTTTAATTGCACGGCTACACCGTGATTGGGTAATTTCATGAAGAAGCAGACGTACAGGTGTTCCTAATAAAGTGGCCACATGCATGTGCGGTGGCAAAACAGATCTAGGCCAGATGTCAAACGCGGCCTTTAATTTAACCACATTTGTAGGTGTGAAGTTGAACCAGCCGCGCTGGTTTTATTTATGGCTTTACAGCTTGATTTCAACACCAAACAACCACACCTGAGTGAGGCCTTTGTGATTCTGCATCACCTGCTTGAAGCCCCACCCCACTTTTTTTTTTTTCTTTCCTTTCCTTTTTTGCATGACCAGTTTCATTCCATCCTGCCTGATGAGAACACGAGCAGAGGGAGGAGCTTGGGTGTTAACAGCAGAACTTTGAGTCTCAGGGAACATCCAGTGCCTCCCTTGAGCTGTACGCGATAGCAGCGAAGCAGGAACTTGTCAGGTAAGAAATCACAAACAAAGGGGAGCTGGGGATTAGTTTATTTTTAAAACAGTACAGCATGTTCTCACTTCTTAACTTCTGATCCTAGACATTGGAGGCTAGTCGTGTTATGTTGATGTTGTGAACATCAAGGCTGATTCTGGCTGGAGGTTCAACTGTACTGTACGAGTCATAGAAGAAAGTTTCATCTTGGTGATATCAAGTTGTAGGACATTAGCCTCGGCTTTCTGCTTCTGAGCTCCTCTAGCAATATCCTGCTTCCCTGATCAAAAGGAGAAGAGGTAACCGTTCCAGGAAAAACCTTTCATCCCCAACTGTTTGGATGGTCAGCTCTGTAATGATTGCTAGGCTTTTGTAAGAGTGGCGCAAGCTAAGAAAACACACGGACACTTCTGAAACTCAAAACCAGTCTGGCAGACTTGAATGACTTCTGGAATGTGTAGGAAACACTACAGCTTTTGTTTTTTATCTACTTCATGAATCAAACCCGAGACAGTGTACAAGCTCTGGGAATTATTTTAGTATTTTTTTTTTTGTTTGTTTAAGCTTGCTTCTCTCTGGGGTCTTGGGTTACAAAACGCAACCCAACAATCTATTATTTAATACCAAGTATTAAAGTAATGTTGATTTTTTTTTTTGTTTTCTTTCTTTTTTTTTTTTTTTCTTTCAGATTTTTGACCTGCTGAGAACCACAATGAAGACCTCGCTTTCCATTGAGAGCTGAAGATGTTCCTTGACTTCACGCAGCCTGAAAACCTCGAGGAGAAGACGAGCCGCTTGGCACCTGCAAAAAGCGGCAATGATCTCGACACGAAAGGAAAGCATAACTTCTCCCACCCTGGATGATTCCTTCTTTCCTTTTTCCTCATCCACCCCCATTACCCGGCATCGCATCATGGGACCGGGGCTCCGAGCAAACAGCCTGCTGCCATCCCACACGGATCATGACAGCAGCTCGACCATGCTGGAGAAGGATCTCATCCTGGCAGCTGAGGTGGGCCAGGCTCTTCTGGAGAGGAACGAGGAGCTGGAAGGTCAACTGGAACAGATGAGAAAAGACTTGGAGGTCAGGAAGATGTTTCTTATATGTGCTAAACTGAAAAACACAGGATTTGATTGATTTCCTGCTTCGAGTGTTTGTGTGGTTTTCCAATGCCATAGTTACAAAGTGATGCATTTGACTGTTATTTCTTGCTAGTTAGCTTGTTTTGATTAGCGACCCCATAGATTGTCCCTGCTAATGGTGTACCGTTTCAATAATGTTGTTGTTGAACAGAAATATTGTTGAGTACAGCATGTTAGACATTTTTTGCCGTAAAAAGAATGTCTGTCATACGTATCGGGAGAAGTGGCCATAGTAGTAATAATGCGTAGCTACACCTAACTGTAATATAGAGTTGGATTTCCTTGTTAGCGGCATGGTGGTGTAGTAATTAGCACACCCGCTTCATAGAAAGAAGGTCCTGGGTTTGAGTCCAGGGCTCGGCGAGGGCGTTTCTGTGTGGAGTTTGCATGTTCTCCCTGTGACCCTGTGGTTTCCTGCAGGTACTCCAGTTTCCTTCAACAATCCAAAGACATGCACATTAGGCTAACAGGCTGTTCAAAATTGCCCCTAAGTGTAAGCATGCATGGTTGTGTGTGTGTTTTGGCCCTGCAATGGTCTGGCAAGCTGTTCAGGGTGTACCCAGAGTAGGCTGACATAGGCTCCAGCCTCCCTGTGAACCTAATAAGATGAAGCTGTTCAGCAAATGAATGAAATGAAATAAACAGTATATTTCTGGCCTGATATTAGCATAAAAAAGTTTTAAAAAGTCAATAAAGTAGTGGTTTTATTAGTGGGGGGTTGTGATGGGGGGCGGGGAGTGTGTGTGTGGGTGTGTGTGATTGGCAGGAGGGAGAGAGAGTGTGTGTGATGGGGAGAGAGAGAGAGTGTGTGTGTGTGTGTGTGTGTGTGTGTGTGTACATGAAT
>JAQMYF010000005.1:27118723-27136409 GCA_030014195.1 Neosilurus mollespiculum | reverse complement strand
AAAAAAAAAAAAAAAATATATATATATATATATATATATATATATATATATATATATATACACATATTTGAACAAAATTTGCTTTGTATATTCAGACTTCAATGCTTTGATGTCAGACCAAATTTCATTTGTCTCGCATCCTGATTTAAATTTACCATAGGAAATCCCATTTTTGGAAATGGGGTAGCACAGCATGCCCAGCAGAGTTAAATTTTTAAGACTTGGTGGAGGTTTGCACTCTACGTGCTCTTGTCTTAGATACCAATACTTAAAAGCAGCTTAGAAATGCTGGATTTAAAAAAGCAATAATTTTCTCTATAATATGAATAACAATAATAATTATTATATGACTGTAGATCCGTGAAAAAATGTACCATGAATCATGCATTTCCATGTTGCATGAGATCTCCTATAGCGACATCTCCTTATTGAACAGAATCGAGTTCTAAAAGAGCGTTGCTCCAACATGGACAAGCAGCTGAAGTCGTCAGATGAGGACAATGAAAGGTTGAGGATGGAGCGGGATGGACTGCGGGCAAAGCTCCTCGAAGTACAGACCAACCTGACAGAGAAGGAGGCTGAGGTAAGGGGAGAAGCAGGAGGTCAGCAGCTATCGATTATAGATATCCTGATGAATAGTGTCATAAACCTCGTTGAAGCAAACTCCCTTTTATTGCTGCCCTGTCCTGTTACTAGAGACAGTCCATATTTGCTGAGCAAATATTTTTTTTAAAATTGGTATAAACTTATACCAATTTTAAATTTTAAAACTTATACCAGTTTCAAAATTATACCAATTTTAACGAGGTTATGCTTTCACCTGTGATGGCTAGTTTGTTAGTTTGTCTTCTTTTATTTTTGTTTGTTTGTATACAACATAACTCAAAGTTATGAACAAAATCTACAAATGTGTACAAGGGTGTGGAACAAGTAAGAAACCATTAAATTTTGAAGGCTATCTGGTCATGGGATCGAGTTAAAAAGAATCTCCCAAAACCCTTGAAAATATTTAGCAGGCGCCCACTAGGGGGAGACATTTTATTATAATCATGGCAGGGTATAAAAACCTGCAGTCTTGAGCCAGATTCACACAGGGAGTCGCAGGAGTGCTTTGCCACTGAACTGCCTATTCTATACAGTCTATGGATGTGAATACAAAAAGGTTTTGGAGAAAGTCAGTATCTGGTGGCAGCTGTCAGTTAACGATATCGCTAAGTGCTGATTGGTTATTTCTTTAGTTGCTCGCGTGAAAGTTTAGCTCAGTTAATCTTTGCACCCGCCCACTTCATGTCGCTTGAAAGAATTTTTCCTTTCGTCAATCATTTCGCTGGCGATCCACACTTCCTCTGTGGACCCGGCTTTAGGCAGATTTTTTCAAGTTTATCAATGACTGAGGTGCCTTGCACTTTGACTCCCCCTCTGGTTAAAAAAAGAAAAAAGTAAACTTGGTGTCCATTGGCGGTGTGTTGAGAGCTACCGTTCATTTTGCCAAAAAGAGGATTTAGTTTTTGTAGATGACATTGGGCCGTCTCTGGAATTTCCACAGCTGGAGCAGCACCAGAGTGAGATGTTCCAGTTGCGCACCATGAACCACAACCTTCAGCAGAAGGTCCAGGCATTGGGAGAAGAGGCCAGTCTTGAGCAGATGTCACCCTTCCCTCTGTCCCTCCAGAATGAACTGCAACAGTCTCAGGTAGTGCTACAGTTCTATTTCCACTACCTGGGCAAATGCACAAACAAATAAATAACAAAAGAAGAAGAAAAAAAAGGGCGCACATGCTTATTTTCTTGGACCGCCTTTAGCCTTGACTATGTTGCATCTTTTTGGTTACAGTCATTGTAGCTGTTTCTTTAAGCATGCCTGATTCTACTCCTAGGGTGTGTATTGCTATTTACAATTCATGGCAATAAAGGTATTCTCAGTGGGGGCTCAATAGTGAAGATGAACATTCTACACTAGTCAATGGAAGGTTGTGAGATTCAGACAACCTGAAACCGTGAGATTTACTTTACCTATTGTATCTTGTTTGGTTTAACAGGCCAAAGAAAGCATCTTGGCTCATTCTGCTGTCCTGCAAGACAAAGAGGAGGAGATTGAACGGTTAAAGAAAGAGGTTGGTCCACTATTTCTATCAAATCCCAATGAGTACCATCGGACCAATGACCTCCATGGACATTCAGTAAAATGGTCAACGGTCTACTTTGGTTGGTTCATGTAGACCATGATTTTGAGCTGTATTTGTGGTTTGCCTCTCAGGAAGAATTTCTTTGAGTTTCCGGCTAGGCGAGGTTGTTCCTGTGTAGAGTCTGCATGTTCTCCCCGTGCTTGCGTGGGCTTCCTTTGAGTACTCTGGTTTCCTCCGACAGTCCAAAGACATGCACTTTAGGCAAATTGCCCCTAGGTCTGAGTGTGAATGGTGGTGGTGTGTGTGTGTGTTGGTCATGTCCAGGGTATACCCCACCTTCACCTAGAGTCAGCTGAGATAGGCTTCAGCCTCCCAATGGCAAACGTAGGATTAAGTAGTTCAACGAATGAAATAATTAATGTTTTAACTGCCTTTTAAGCATACTTGGATTGCTATTTTTTAAAAAAAAACATTTTTAATGTATCACTTCATCTTTTTTTTTTTTTTTTTTTTTTTTTTTGTGTGCCTTTTTATAGCTCGAGTCCAGCCAGGATGAACTGGCGGCTCTAAGAGAGGAACTGAAGTCGTTCCGCAGTGATCCCAGCAAACCGCCATACAGGTAAAAAGAATGTCTTGAAAAATGCTGTACATTTCCAAACATACCACTTCGCACATTGCTGTGTCTTTCCATCAGTTACTAGACAAACTAGAAGGGCGGTGGGAGAGCGCAAACCTCCACCATTCCAATAAAAAAAGTATACCGCACCTCCTGCTGGGCCTACTGTAATACCATACTTCCAAACTGTGTTAAAGAATTTTTAAAAAGTTCCCAGATGCTGTACTGGGACTTGGGCTGTACTCCACCCCTCCAAATTAATTCATTAAATTCCATTCATAGATTTCTGTATAATGTTGCTATCAAACAAACACTGACAAAAGTATAGCCTACTTAGTGAAGGTAATAAAAAAAATAGCAACAAAATGACGTCGCCCATAAAGTCCTTTATCTCATCTGTCCTGCTCAGCCAAGTATTTTTTTAAGATTTTAGGAATGTCTCACGTTTCTATTCTGGTGTCCTGACGTGTAAATTACAGAATGTTTGCACTGATGCAGGTGCACTGTAGTTCTGGGTGTTGTCTGACTGTGTTTAATCCTGTTACTATGTTGTCAACACAGTGCTTTGGAGGAAGAGCTCGCATTGGCTCGACAGGAACGTGACACACTCAACCAGCAGCTCCTGAACACTATCAGACACAAGGTGGCGCTCTCTCAAGAAGTTGAATCCTGGCAGGTATGTGGGCGAATTTCTTCTGCAAAAGCAAGTTTAGACAATAGCTGGCGCTTTATGAAAATATAAAGTATGATGTACTATACAATTATTTTTGCTTTATTGCTTATCTTGGAGTTTGTGTACTCTTATTACCATAATTAGCACCCTTGATAACCACAACTATCAGAAAAATATAGAATATATTTTTTTTGTCATAACCCTTCGAGCCCTTATGAATTTATGTAATATGCACTTCCCTTTCAAAGTAATGCTTACTGTTGGCTGGCAGTCTTGTGCAATGCATTCACATTCACCAGAAAGTCAACGATTAAACAGTATTATTAATCTCTCCAGCATTTTATTAATCCAGAAAATCAGCCACAGTTCAGCTGTTGCAAGATATTATGATTATTAACCCCAAAACTCATTCACTGAACATCAGTTTTCATGAATTATTTTTATATATAGTGATAAAGTGGTCTTTGTTGAGTACAACACCCAACAGACAAAAGCCTTTTTCTTGTTTTTCATGTTTCTATTATTATTATTATTATTATTGGTGGTTTTAGTGGTGGTGGTGGTGGTAATAGTAGTAGTAGTAGTAGTAGTAGTAGTAGTGAAGGTGATGGGGGGTGGTGGTAGTAGTAATTGTAGTGAAGGTGGTGGTGGTGGTGGTCTGCTGCCATTCAACCATTAAGAAAAACAACACAAAGGTAAAATAAATACAGATTGAAATCATAAATGATGTCCTCATGCTGGCTCATTTCCAACAACCGTCTGATAACATGCTTCCTCTCACAGCCCTCTCATTCTCTCAGCATTCTATCTATGTAACTCGTTCACCTTGCTTTATGCTGCCGCACTTCATTCTCGTACATCGTCACTCCCGTACATGGAGAGATAAGGTCACTTGTTTGTGAAATGTGGAAGCTACTCATAGCATTGCTGTTTTATTTATTTCATTTTTTTTTATTAGGAGGACATGCGTCTTGTGATATCCCATCAGGTGCAGCAACAGGTAAAAGATCGGGAGCTTGAGAAGGAGAAGAAGGCAACGGTTCTGCAAAGAAACACACGCACAAGCAGATCTTTCCGGTTACCAAGAGAGGATGGGAAGAAGAATTTCTTTTCTTCTCTGTTTGGTGGGGAATAAAAAAAAAAAGAACTGATGATGAGGATGAGGACACGGAACCACCGAAAGGAAGAGTTGACGGACACGGAACCACCGAAAGGAAGAGTTGAAGGACACGGAACCACCGAAAGGAAGAGTTGAAGGACACGGAACCAAAAAAGTTTCCTTCATCATTCATCAAATGTATTCCATCAAGGACTGTAAATGATATGAAGCAGACTAAACAATGTATAATATCATGGCATTCATGTTTATTTATATTGTCTATATTGTTTATTGTTGTAAAAATAATACACAAATGTTAAATATAAAAACAATGTTGATAAATGACGTTATGTCTGTCTTTCGTCATGCTTCATGGATCACAGCATAAACATGTTGGATATAAAGAGGTAGCGGTTGACTAAAGTACTTCGACACTTCACAGCACCCAGTGATATCAGACAGAAAAATAACTTTAAAACATATACAAACATTAGGCTTTTACCAAAGTATTCAGATTCCTTCATAATAACATCGGATCTGCCTTGACTGCAGGTGTCCTAAACCTTATCATTTGGATTGATTCACTCCCTTTTGGTCCACAAGGGGGCGCTATTATCCACGTGAGCTTTTGTGCATACGTACACTTCCACTCAAAAAATTGTTTGCACATGAGGTAAAAGTCCCAAAGCACACCCTAAAAAAAAAATAAGGTACTTCAATTCTACATGTGTTCCAAGACCCTGGTCAAGAAAAAAAAAAAAAAAAAAAAACGATATCATACACATTTAAATGTTTACCCTATTCAACTATCAGCAGCCTTTTTGAGGTTGAATAATGTGTGTGTAAACTTAAGGAACCTGCTAAAATATTTAGGCTACCAGAAGTATCGTGAACCTGTTGTGTGACTGAAATATAAAAACATCTTCCGTATGGTGTACATACCACAAATAACTTGTATGTTAGTGAAATATTTACTTTTGTTGTGAGACGCGTACTTCATTACAGTCATTATCTACACGCCTGACACATGGCGATAGTTCTGTACATCGTTAATTAAAAGCTGTCAATCGTGTACATAAAGTCCAAGCTGTTCTGTGTTTTCTCGTCGTCGTCGTTGTTGTTGTTCAAATGTTTGATTGAACCACCATGGTATTCCTACCAAAGCTTCATACTTTTGCTGGGTTGTGAAAATGAGCACCAAAAAAGCACCATGTATAAGTTGTGAATATTGTACAATTCACTGTTCAGCGTTGTGACCCAAATTGTTATTCAACATCCAACATGGGTCGGGTCTGGGTTCATAGTTGCTTCCGAAACCAGAAAGATCAGAATGCAGATTTTCAGTCTCTCCTTTAAAAGAGTCTTCATGCTCAGAATAATAACTAGAGTGCCAGGAGGTACTTCCACCATACAGGTATTCTGAATCTAAAGTATTTTCATCCTCCATATTTTGGCCACATGGGGTACTTAGTGGCCTCACGTCTGCGAAGGAGTTTTTTGATGTCGAGCCAAAAACATGACGTTCTGACTGTGTCGAACTTTCATCAGCATCCTCAAGCTGTGCAGCTGTAGTGTACAAATCAGGGCCCAAAGCCATGTTCTGATCTGCCTCGTCCATGATTGTGGAAAGACTACCATACCCAATAAATTCAGCAGATCCATGTCTAATCACAATTCTTTTGACTCCTTCATAGCAGCCTGAAAATGAGTTCTCATCCATTTCTTGCTGTGCAACCTTGCAATCACCTGTGACAATCCCGGAAAGCGAATGAGTATGGAGTTCCTCAGAGTTCAGTGTTTGGACCACTCCCGTTCCTTTATTAAAATGCTGTGAGGGACAAAAGAAGGGCCAGACTGTAGTCAGTATCGGATATGTTTATTTCACAGAGCTGCTCGACACTTAGAAATGCATTCTGAAAGGATTCCAATATGAAAATTTTATACTAAAAGATCGACCATAATATACAGTATATGTACAATCGATCATGGAGGAATTTTGCTGTCATACCAGAACTGTTGGAAAGTAGCTGTTGTTGAATGGCTTTACATAGAAGTATACAATAATCAATCCAATCATAGCAGGAATGGTCAGCAGTGCAAGGACACCCACATTTATCACCCATATTTTTCTTTCTGGAAAATAACAAGTAAAAGATCATTAAGGAAAGAAAGAGGAAAGCACTGCAGTGTAATGCATCACAATTTACTTACTAGTTACTAATTGGCTTTGATGATACTAGTTAAGGACTTATTCCACAAAGAGCAACGCTGTATGGAATCAAACTATTTGAGGGTAAGAATGACCCAAACAATGAGGTTAAAATATTAGATCACTGACTCGTGCCTTTATTATTATTATTAATATTATTATTATCATTTCAACACAAAACCTAATCATCACCTGCTTGCCAAACCTACTGCAGCTACTTTTAGCATTGACAGCCATGTTAAGAGCACTGCTCATTAAACTCTGCCATGAAAATGGCTTTAATTCTTTAATTGGGAAAGAAATTTCCATGCACAGAATGGAGTGTAGTGGTTTATACCTATGTAGTCTTGATGCAGAAAAACACATGTGGTGGCGTTGTTTTTGCATTTGGATCCTGCTGTAAGGAAGGCAGAAGCATTGATGCAGTAGTTCCCAGATGATAGATTCACAAATTGAGAAGATCTTGTAGTTACTTTTTGTGCAATATGTTTCTAGAGGAAAAACAATGACAACATCATCAACAATAACACAATCCTACTTCGTCTTTAACTCTCATGCTTTGGTAACTGGCCTTTTACTCTGAGTTTATAGCAATACAACTATAATTATTTTAATTTAATTTGTTTTGTGAAATTTTAGGTATCAAAATGATTTTTTACAGAAGTATACATTCAAATATACAGATATATATATCTAAACTTTGTAATGTGAGTGTGGTGTAATTAATAGAAATAGATGTAGGCAAGTTAATAAAAAAAGTTCCTAAAAAGTGTAGATTGGTATGGTGCCATTTTCTGTTGTATTCTTTGTATATCAGTGCATTTCATTTTTAAAAAATTAAATAGTATACTTTTATTTGTCTGCTTAAAGTTAAACTGAATGTTTTGTAAAATGCAAAGAAACAGTTTTAAGTTCTAGAATTAATATTTAATAAATAAATAAATAATCATAAATTATAAATACACGTTTCCTGAACAGGAGACAACACTAGCAACAACGATAATTCATTTGTTAAATAAAAATTATAAATCATATTTAGCCATGGGAAAAATTAAGACACGTTTAAAGAAGAACCCCATAAAAAGTAGTTTCCTAATTTTTTTTCCTACAGCTGTAAATATTAAATCATTATTTTTATTACAAATAATATAATTATAACAAAAATGATGACACATTAGAACAAGTGCACTGCTAGAACCCAGACTTTTATCATCGTGTTATAGAAAATAAACCACCACCTCAGAACCAGTCAGATTAGAAAGTTCAATAACACTGTAGTGCATATTGTACTGGAATGGTCCAAAGAATACCTGGATCATCAGATTGCATAAATAATAAATTATTAATGTAAAAAAAAGACAGTCCTTAGTTTTTACCTCCGCTGTGTTGTTTGATATTAGAAAAAGGTCAACAGAGAATTGCATCCGTACTTCCGTAAGTGACTGGACTGGGTGGCTTAGGGAAATCAATATAGAGTGTTGATCAGCAGCCACAGTCAAATTTGGAGCACTCAGGTGAGCTGCAAAAACACACCAAATAATGAAAAAATGTGGATAATCCATCAAGATGTACAATCGGTCAATGCTGCTGAAAAGCATCCCCACAGCATGTTGATACCCCCACCATGCTTTATTGTAGTGAACTCAAGTGCTACCAAATGCAGCACTGGATGATGCTGCTGTATCACCTAGTCCATGTCCATACATGCATGTCCATGTCCTGCATGTGTTTATACTCACTGTATTCATATGGTTGAAAGCTGCGTGCCAGACGCGTCCATCCTGACCGCTCTTCCTTCCATTGTGCCATGACTCTCACAAAATACTCTGTGAGAATTCTCTGGTCAAGGATCAGGTAGCATTGTGTGGAGGTTATATTCGTGCAATGCCTGGCTTGGTTCCATGCTGACATTGTGCTACAAAAAATAAAATAAAATTGAAAAAAATTCCATGTAATCGGTACTGGTATTTTTAATGGTTGTTTTGAGGAATCCTTGTTCCGTCTGGTTCCTAATGATTTATCTAATTTTATCTATTTCTTTAATTTCTATCTGTGTTCTTATAGAAAATAAAATCAACACAATATGAAGTAAAAAATGAAGTATGAGTTCTTTATTTTTACAGTGTTTGAAGTACATTAACACGGAACCCATTATGCTAAGCTAAAAAAGATCATTTCAAAGACTATATAATATATATAAATGTATACATTTTAACTGTATTCCTATTTATTTAGTTTTATTTTTAGCTGTGGCTCACTGGCACTATCAGGATTTGAATGAACAATTATTTCACCCCTTGAGCAGAAATCTAGCCATTGGTCTACCACTGCACCAACGGGCGTCTACTTACAAATGGCCAATGTCTATAAACTCAAGCGAGTATCTGGTTCCTTTCGGGTTCCCTGGTCCAGGAAGCCAACGAGCCAATGCCTTGAAGTCCAGCAACTCCACATTTAGGTTGAGTGGAGAAGACAAAGCACCTGTCATGGCAAAAAAATAAATAAAATAAATAATAATTGCCAAGTAATAGATAGCAGCAATGTGTGAGTCACTTTCAAGAGCTGTCAACTGAGTCAATAATATATATATTGTTACATGTTGTTTATTATGAACAACCCTGAAACCAGGAGAACACTTTGTTCTATTTTGGTTTTCAATGTCATTCATCAGGTCCAGTCTTGTTTTGCTGCATATTTTTACATTAGACACTGAAGGTAGCTCAGTGGTTTGGGTTGAAGTTCTCCAACTTTACAGTATTGAGCCAATTCTTTGTTTGCAATAAAAAGTCTGAAAATGAATGAAAATGCCTTTGTTGTGCAGCTCAGGTCTGTATAATAACTTATCACCAGTAAATAGACGTCATCATTTTTTAAAGATTTGTACAAAGATATACAAATACATGGTAGCCATGTTGATGAAAATCCCTCACGGCAGTGCTCCGACTCATCAGTTGCCTACAACAGACAAAAAATAATTTTGTTCGCTTTACAGTTTGAAGACAGCCGTCAGAGGGTCCACGCTATATTTGGCTGAAAAGTAGTAGTAGTCCTGCCTTTGAGTAGCGGTTTGTAAAAACCAAGTTTATTTTCAAATGTATTTTGGGGGGAAAATGGAAGTAGAGATGTGAGCTAGGTACCGAACTGACAGGAATCAGTTCATAGGTTCAAGTGCATAGTTAGTCTTAGTGATCACTAAGGTTCAAATTCTTCCCACACCATTTAAGTGGATTATGTCCTTAAGACACATTTGCAAAAGCAATCGATTTGCATAGCTGTGAGCCTGAAGAGAAGTCATTCTGCCAAAAACAAGATTTCTGAGATGTTATGTCCATTACATCCATTGCAGAAAGCAAATTTTCGATTAAATAAATTAGTTCACGTATGTAAAGTGTAGTCAAACTCATGCATAGTGTCCTGGCTTAAATTTCAGGAAAAAGAATTTCCATCCATATGGTCAACATTCTAACTATCATGCTATATGCTGTTTTAGTATATACTAAAGGGGAACATAAGCAAAAAAGCACAATAAATTTAGATTTTAGGGTTTCTTTTTGACACAAGGGAACTAAGTGCACAAGAGCTGTGTAACAGCGTCTTTTTAACTCTCTGAGTTTTAGTATATACTACACGGAAACATAAAGGGAAACAAACTAGAATTTTATAATTTTCATACTTCATTTTTACATATTTTAACCTTGACAGAGGCAGAGCGGGTTTCTGAGCAGAAAGAAACACTGTGTAGGACAAAAAATAAAAGAAAGACACACTCTGTAAAGGTGTTTTATTATATACTACACAGAAACACAAGAAAAACATGCTAAAATGAGATTTTAATTGTTTATTTTTCCAATTTAAAGCACGATTATGAATACGCTGCCTGCTCCAAGTGACCATGGCCATACCGGTGAATGTCTGTAAATCAGATTGTGTCGTTCCAGTGTAGTACATACAAATAATAAATAAACACAACACAATACGATGGTGTGCAGCTAAAGCTAAATAATCAACAATGGATGACGTGATGGGTGGATACAGGGGGATTATTCCAAAGTGTTTTATTCCTTTAATACCATACACATTTATTTAAAACCCTTTTAAATTTATTAACATAGGACACAAAGGCAGAAAAACAAGGTTGGGCGTGATTGTTACTTTTCATGTGCACGCTCACTGCCTAAACGGAGATGTATATTTTGAACACAAAACATGTTTTGACTGAACACATTTGGGGGGAGAGATGAAACCGCGTGAATGCCACTATGGTCTTTGAAGTGACTTTGACCAATGATATTCAAGTCATTAAAGAAAGAAAACCCAAAAAATTTAAGATTTTACTGTCGAAATCAGTGTGATTTTATCCAGCCGTCCATCCATCCATTCTCCTCCAGTGATTTAAGTTCTGGCTGCGGAGGCAACAGGTCTAGGAGGGAAACCCAGGCATCCTGCTCCCTACCAACACTCTCCATTTAATCCTGGGGGATCTTGAGGCATTCCCATTCCAGACTAATCCCTCCAGAAAGCAAGTGGGCTTCCTCCCAGTTGGACGTGCCTGGAAAACCTCTAAAGTGAGGCGACCAGGAGGCATCCTAATCAGAAGCCCGGACCACCTCAACTGACTCCTTTTGATGCGGAGGATCAGCGGCTATACCCTTAGCCCCCCCAGCCCCCCAGACTACAACACCCCCCAACCCAGGAAAGAAACTCGAATTGAACAAATATACACAGAAACACATCCAGGTTCAATTCGCAAATATTTGACAATAGATGCCAGTCACACAGGTGCAAGACCGAATACATTTCAAAGTAAACACACACTTTGGCTGTATACTAAGTGCACTGAATAGTGCCACAAGGAAATGACTGTCACAACATGGCAAATGTAGTCAAATTAGTTCAGCACACTGTGCTTAACATGGTATTCTTGCTTCAGATTTTGCAGAAGGGACAAAAGAAATCTGTCAATTTCACCTCAAGTGCTACAAAGTGTTATGATTATTGTTTCCAGTTATTGTTATTATATACAGTGGCTTTGATTGCAATCTATAAATATCAGCTTGTTAGGTTTTACCTCACTCTGTATAGTAAATCCTTTGTGGCTCTCATAATACAGCATAACCTCACCTCCATGGCGTCCTCCTAATGTCCATTTTGCCAATTTAGTGTAACTAGTTCTGCGTCATTATCATTATCATTATCATTATCAGACTAACGTTTTGAAGCTAATTTGGAATAAATCAGTATCTGATTTGCTTTCTCAATCTCGGGATCAGAATAAGGAGCGGAACTACTGTTTTCCCCTAGAACATATTTGTTGCATTACCTTCAGACGCTTTTAGATAATGCAGGAGCAGGGCCAAGAGAGTGGCTACCGCGCACACCGTCATGTCGAGCTTCCATGGAGGCTCCGAAGACAAACTCAGCTCTGCAACACACATACTTTGGACTGTACATGATCACGTCGTTTAAAAAGTAATGTCAGACACTTCTGAAAATCCTGCTTTTCTTTATCCATGAAAATCCACCTTCTGGTGGAAAAAAAAAAAAAAAAAAAAAAATGCATGAACATCTCTAATTACATTGCTTGAGAAGCATGTCCAGGCAGGTATGTTCTGCAAGTGAGAACAAGCTTCGATTGCTCACTCTGAATCACACACACACACACATTAGCAAGAGTTAAGAACATTTCCACTCACCAACAAGAAAACAGTGTCCCCGTTTGAAGGCTCATAGTGAAGGCATAGAGATCTGGTGTTACTACCTCGGCGCCACTCAACAGGTATGAACGCTAGCAGCAATCGAATCTGTCAACTGTGCACAGTAGGAGCGCTAGCTGAACTTGTATTCTTTATCTGAACCTGTTTAATCTTCAGCATCAGATGTCTCAGGTTGTGCGAACCGTGAATAACAAGAGCAACAAACAATCAATCCACGTTCACCCTGTGGCATTCCGCTTCAACATTAAACAGGACCTTCCTGTCGGGCAGGTGTGATCTCACCTGTCTCTATTGTGCCCGGCATGTACATTATGCATAATTCCTCTTAAAAATAAATAAATAAATTAAAAAAAAAAAAAAAAAAAAAACAGAAAACAGATTTGTCCTTGTCTAGAGAAATGCAAATAATTAAAAAGTAAATAATAATAACAAGGGTGATGACACGTGAAAATAAGACGAGACTGATAAATATCTTTAACCCTTTAAAGGTCACACCAAGAAAAAAATGAAGATTATTGTGTTAATTTGGGGTAACAGCAACAATGATGTTTAACTTTTTATTCAAACAACCCCATAGTTAATTAAATGTAGGCCTCTAATGAACGGTTGAGATTTTTTTTTATTCAAAGTTTTTTGGTAAAACTCTGAATACATCAACTTTTTTTATTTTTTTAAATCACTCACATGTGCTCTACCAAATATTTGACCAGAACATTAAGAAAGAAACATTTGGTTTTATTTATTCATCATTAGAAAGGCAGGGATAATGGAGCGCAATACAAAGGACAGCCTGCCGAAGCCAAACCAAATCTCATTCACAATCAATCAATCAATAAATAAATAAACCAGCAAATATGGTGAAATTCTATGCATGTAGGATAGCATGATCATCATGATACACCATAATACCTCACGTTCTTCCTCTTAAATGGAATAAACTTGAAAAATCAGATCCTCTTGATCGAATCGATTCAAAAAGTACTGGCGACCCGTTCAGTTAATAACGAGATGGGTTGAGGCCTACATACGGTAGATGCTGCATAATTTTATTTCAACACCACGTTCCAAGAAACGTTAAAAAAAGCTCCATTTTTACCACACACAACTCTAAACCCTTTCCATGAGAGATTCCTGTAATGCTTAAATTCTTGCAAGGCATTTCAAGCTCCTTGAATACTTAGTATACTTTAAATACTTAGGTTTCGGCACATGAACGCCTCTCTACAATCCATACAAGAGCAGGGTTTAAATCCAGAGACTAAAGAGTGGTACTGCAAAGGATTTTCTACAGATAGTCAGGTTTTAACCTCATGGCAGAGACAGCCAGGCTTTGGGATGATTTTGGTACTTGTCTGAATGCTTCTTTTTCCGCAATCGTTCCAAATATCTTCTTATTACTGGAGGTGATGATGAATAAATTATTTCTAAATCAGATGTCCCCAGGGTATCCAATAAAGTGTCCAGTTGTGAAAGTTTACGTTTACAGCATTTGTTAGACACCCTTATCCAGAGCGACTTACAGTTATCTCTTTATACAACTGAACCATTGAGGGTTAAGGGCCTTTCTCAAGGGCCCAACAGTGGCAGCTTGGTGCCACTCCCCCCAAACTTCAGATGAGTAACCCAGAGTTTTAACCACTGAGCCACCGCTGCCCTGGAAGTTCAAGCTTGGGCTTCATAACCATTCTTTTTGGTACTGTATGTTCACGCATATGATTCCTTATTTTAATTTTTTTTTCTTTTAAACCCAATCCTGATGAAAGACTTTGTTGTTTTTGTTCTTGTACCTTCAGTCTAATCTGACTTTTGACTTTTGATCGCAGACGCGGTTAGCATGTCCACCTCACAACAAGCGGCCAGGGTTCGATTCTCAGGCTCGGAATGTTTCTGTGTGGGGTTTTCATGTTCTTCCTTTGCTTGCATGGGTTTCCATGACATGCACAGTAGGCTAACTGGCTGTTCCAAATCACCCCTAGGTATGAGAGTGAGTGTGAATGGTTGTGTGTGTGTGTGTGTGTGTGTGTGTGTTAGCCCTTCGATGGTCTGGTGAGCTGTTCAGGGTGTACCCCGCCTTCGCCCAGAGTGGGCTGAGATAGGTGTCAGCCTCCCCGAAACCCTAATTAGGATTAATGGATGGATGTAGCAGATGAAATGCATGTATTATCGTTTTTTTTCTAAAATTCGGGAGCAAACTCTTCAAGGTAATGTTTATTTTATGCTAGCATTTTTCTGCGTACTTCCTAGAAGGGTGCCAATATTTTTGGAATCGACCGTATATAAGAAATATACACTTATTGAAAGCTTTTACAAGCCTAAACATATTTAGTCATACTTATCGCTTAATAACATCGATCCTGTGCATTTTACTATATTTCAAACTGCAAAACAAACACCAACAAACCAAAACATGCAAATGTACGATCTGGGAATGAAGATAAGTGGTGGCTCTCTCCAAACATAACGTTGTTCTGTTGACTTTTACTGTGAATTGTTCAGGTTCCGAGGAATTGTGATAGTAGAATAAAGAGAGAATAAACACAACGGGGTGTGCGGTTATAGGGAAATAATCAATTTGTTTACGAATGCATAATCAAGCTAAATAAATAAATAAATCCTGCATGTTTAAAACTGCATGTATCTTCTTCCTTTTCTCCAAAACATCCATGATTATTCAGTTTCACTTGTTATCGAGTCCTTACCCTATCGAGGTTAAGAATATTTAAGAATTTCTGAGGTGTTAGTGACGGACATGTCGTAGTTTGAAGAAGGACAGCACCAACGTGGAAGTGTTTCTCCAACTGGATTTTTTTCAGTTTTTTGTCCCTGTTTGATGACATCGATATAATCCGTTACCTTCGATGTAACATCACGTCCAGGTTAGAACAAACTGTGATCTGTGCAATAAGCCAGTCATTTGGACAGACCTGAGGATATTTCTGGAACGTTCCAATTCGACCTGAGATCTAGCCGACGTTCACGCCGAGCCCGACTTGCAGCTTGTCTCCTCTGTGGTTGACGAACGCCCCCATGATCAGCGTAGCCGGAAGAGGACGTAACCGCTTCTCCAGAACGCCTCCGATGATACACCGGCTATCCAGCATACCTGACAGAGAGATTCCACTTAAATATCCTCTCAGGAATATTCCCTGCAAATAATTCTTCATTCATTGATTTGCCAAACCACTTAATCCTGCTAGAGTTGCGGGGAGGCTGGAGCCCATCTCGGCTGACTCTGAGCAAAGGTGTGGTACACCCTCACCAGATCATCACAGGGCCAACACACCCACAACCATTCACACTCACAGTCACACCTAGGGGCAATTTGGAACAGCCAATTAGCCTACGGTGCATGTCTTTGGACTGTTGGAGGAAACCGGAGCACCTGGAGGAAAGCCACACAAGCATGGGGAGAAAATACAGATAATTAAGAGTTCCTTATTCATAATAAAGTGAAAGCTGTTGGAGATCCCTACCTCTGAAGACCATGTTGGCTTCTGGTAAATCCATTTGGTAGCCAAAGGAGAACTTGGTCTCCTGGGTTCTAGTGCTGGCCTCAAACTCCACTCCGACCTGGATCTGAAAAGACGACTACAACTGTACTGTACATTACAACGAGTAGCTATTTCTAGGGTCATAGATTATGGACTTCATAATGATGTTGCCAACTACTGTATGGATGACATGCCAAAAGGTCGTGGACACCTGACCATCACGACCATATGTTCTTGATGAACATCACTTTGTGGATTTTGTGTAACAGCCTCCACTCTTCACGTACACTTTGGATTGGTGGCTATCTGAGCCACAGGATCCTTAGTGAGGTTAGATGATGAGGGCTTGGGGTCCAGTCAGCATTCCAATTCAACCCAAAGATGTTCAGTTGGGTTCTTTCTCACCAGCATTGGCAGAACATTTCTTCATGGAGCTTGCTTGGTGTACTCGGGTGTTATCACGCTGGAACGTTTGGACAACTTAAATCCAACAAAGCGAAATGCTAACATTACAGCATGCAAGGATATCTGCAATAATGGTACGTCCACTACAACGTTGCGGCAACAGTTTTGGCAAGAACTACAGATGGGTGTAATGGTTAGGTGTACACAAACTATGCATCTCTTTGCCCAATGGCTGGATCCTTGTTTCTTTGGATCTTAATTCCGATGAACCAAAATTAAGTGGTTTAATATGAGTTTCCAGATTTCTATATTGGACCTTCTGTAAGATCATCAATGGAGAAGTCATATACATTAGAGACTACTTTACCTGCTTGTTGGCCCTATGATAATAGCTGGCATGGGCTCCTCCTTTTCCAGCATTTAACGTGGCGAACCAATTGGGACCTGGAATAAAAGAAGGGGAAATTGTTTGGGCGATTCCCTTTTCCTCGGGCCATGGGATTCTTTCTTTTACTCTGAAGTTGAACTCATCATCTTTCAGGATATCAAACGTGGATAAAGCGCCGGAAAGATAGCTCTAGCTGCTTTTACTTGGGCATCGGGAGCAAGCTGCACCCAGTTTACTAGGTGTTTACACAGTCCCTCATTAAATAGTGGCAAGCTGGAAGCTAGCGGGACAAGCAGCCAGCATGGATGCGCAAATCAGTGATTAGAAACAAAATGCCGGGTGAGGATGTAAGGTGTGCCTTCATATTTTGCGATGAATGTAATAAGGCAGCAACTAAGAGTCATTAATACAAATGCAAATGCACGGTGTCACTTCAGAATGTTTCAGGAACGCCACTGGAGAAGAACCGTTAACTTGTCGTGAAAGGCCACGAACCAACCATGATAACTCAGAGAGATGCTACTGCGCACAAGTTAACCCTCCTATTTGACAGCGATTATGTTCAGACAACAATTGCGCCTAAAACGAGATGTGCAGGAACGAATTAAGTTGCACTGACGTTGTTGCGGGACGAGGCAGCTGCGCCGTAATGCAAGTTGTTCTGGCACAAGTGCTCATGTAAACGCGGCTTCAGGATGTTGTGCTGGAAGCCAGTCAGTGTGTGCGGCTCGTAGTGTGTCGCCATTTTGTTTGTGAAGAATCTAGCCGACATGTGACCACGTTACTGAGCTGGTAATCAAGAACGTCTACAAATGCCACACAAATAAATAAATAACTTATTACCATTGTTAGTTTGGTCAGCACAGGGAAATTCCAGACCTCACTCAGGTCAGTCGATCAAAGCTTTGGTCTGGAATTTCACTGTACTGACCTCATGCTTGATTCATAAGTAGTATATATATATA
>JAQMYF010000005.1:27053155-27105005 GCA_030014195.1 Neosilurus mollespiculum | reverse complement strand
ACAAGTTTTATTCTCTATACATTGGATGAACAAATAAAGACATGATCTTAAAAACAGAAAGTCATGAACTTGAACTAAATGACATAAAACAAAACCTGAACAAGGTTCAGAAAAATCCACAAAAGTGTCAAGAAATAAGCACAAAACAAACACTGACCTGCTTTTGTGCGCCTTCACTGCTTCTCAACTTTCGTTTTCGTTTTAGGTCCAGAATTTGTTTTCAGGCTTCCTGTAACTGAAAACCATACTCCCCATTCATTTATTTATTTATTTATTTATTAATACAATACCTTTTAAAATAAATATTATTGTTTAAATATGTATAGCATAATTCAAAAACAAGTAACACGGACAATGAAACCAGATTTAAATTCTTATTATTTTCTTTATTATTACTGTTTAGCTGGACCCACATCTGGGACCTGTCCCAATCCAACCCTTATTCAATCCTAGTGTACTGTTCTGTGACACCTAAATTTTTGCATTTAAACAAAATGAAAAATTTCCAGCGACATTTCTACATTTTTTTAAACAATTCTCCAAACAATGCACACCAGCTCGCAAATAGAACTTCAATTTCACTTTAGGGTTAATTTAATTTAATTTAATTTTAGCTGTTAGGAAATAAAGGTATAAAGCACCATTTCGAACACAGCCCAAGCCACTCTCATATACTTCGTTTATATTTTCCACCCGGACTCATTTGATTGTTGCTCTTAAATGTTTATGCAAAAAGCTTACCTAAAACTGATACACATTTTTAAAACAACAAGTATCACAATTTTAGTAACTTTATTTCCTCGTGTCGTTTTCTTTCTCTTTTTATTCTGACTCAACCTATCAGTCTAAAAAAGAAAAGAAAAGAAAAGAAAGAAAAAAGTGAACCGACAAATGTAAACACTAAACAGAATTGAGCATGGTTTCCACCCGGACTCATTTTACTGTTACTCTTCTTTTAAGCGTTCACTAGAATGTGTAAGTACAAGCTAAGAAATATCCATTTTAAATAGTTAAAATACTGATTATAGGAGTGTTCGGTCGACTTGTAAATATCTCACACGCGTTAGTTTATGATTTTGTGTCTCTTTTCGAGAGGGAAGTCAATTTGCGTTGGCTTTGAGGTAACTAGGCAGCGAGAATGTGTGAGGAGAATTTGACTTTCTCTCTCTCTCTCTCTCTCTCTCTCACTCTCTCACTCTCACTCTCTCACTCACACGCTCCACACAGTATAAAACCTTGGACAGTGGCAGTGTTTATATCTCTCATATCTCCTGAACAGGTTAAAACGAATCACTGCCGCTCGAGACGCTTCTAGAAACAAAATACACAGCATGAAGCCAAGGCAGGAGTGTCCAGGAAGCCCTTTTCTGCCCCAGTGAAGAGCACTCGGAGACCAGTGTACTGCCAGTGAAGATGTCGGATAGGCTGGAGGTCCTCCTGGTTGGAGAAGGGAATTTCTCCTTCTCGGCAGCTCTGTGTGATTCGGGTGATTTTGACAGGGTCATCGCTTCCTGCTTACAAACCGAGCAGGAAGCCTTGGCCCAGGAACATGCTGTCCACAATATCCAGCATCTCCGGGACCGAGGTGAGACCATCTCCAAGTTAGACCTCCACACTACATAGTACAAAGGAATAGTATATACTGCAACCATCTGGTTTTGCTATGGCGACAGTGTGTACCGTGTCGTTGTGTTTAAAATGTGGTTTGCATTATTTTTTTTCATCCCAGCCATCTTTAACGTTTTTACCCATCAACCCGTTGGGTGCAAGATGCATTGTTGTCGTGCTCGATGTATGTCGGTCTGTACACAAAACCTCTCAGCCCACGTGCCACACCAGGAAAGGTATGATGGCCTTTTTTGAGCTAGTGCACCGAATACAAATTAAAGATGACCGCTGCGGCAGCCACACTTGATATCGGACCAAAAACCAATAGGCTTGTGTTTTTACCCAGTCCCAACATCCCCACCACAAATGGTGATGATCGGTGATGGTATTTTTGAGCTAGTGCGATGAATATTAATTCAAGATGGTAGCTGCGGCAGCCATATTGAATATTGGGCCACGACGCAAACTGATAGGCTTGTGTAGTTACCCAATCCCAACATCCCCAACAAAAATTGTGATGATTGATGATGGCAATTTTGAGCTAGTCAACGAATACAAACTCAAGACGGTGACTGCAGCAGCCATATTGGATATTGGACCGCAACGAAAATCAGTAGGCTTTCATATTTACCCTGTCCCAACATCCACACCAAGAATGGTGATGGTGTTTTTGAGCTAGTGCGATGAATATAAATTCAACATGACCACTGCAGTAGCCATATTGGATATTGGACCACAAAGAAAATTGATAGGCTTGTGTACTTATCTTGTTCCATCATTCACACCAAAAATGATAATTGGTGATGGCGTTTTTGCTCTATTTGCTATGTTATTTTGCTCTATTATATTTTGTTTTGCTCAAGAGTACCCCTAATGCCCGTTGGGGGTTGATGGGTAAAAACGCCATCACAGATCATCACCATTTTTGGTGTGCATGTTAGGACTTGGTAACTACATAAGCCAATCAGTTTTCACCTCAGTCTGATATCCAATATGAGCTGCGGGGCACTCCCTGCTTTATGGGGCTATTTTGTTTTTTTAAAGATTAGTTGATAGGTGAAATAATAAAAATCGGGTATTTATTACTAGTATAAATTCTATCAGAAAAATTGGGGCAAAGTTTGATAATTTTATAGACATGCCCCTAACATCAATAACGTCCTCATAGTTCATTATGAGGAGAAGTTGAATGTTTATAGAGGTGGGCTCTCTAGACAGGTGATACTGATGACGTCATCATATTGTAAAGCCACATTCATCTATATATTGTCCATATGTATGTTTTAAAGGTTCTAAAGAGTATTCATGCCACATTTCCTCCAGATATAAGCATCCTGGCACCCAACAATTCATTCATCTGCACGGAGAAATACAAGGGTGGCCTGAAAAGCTCATAGGCTGTCTATGACAGCGTAATGCCAGAGAAATTAAACTTGAGAGCTACAGCAGAGGAAGAAGTGCGTAGACCGCAGGGGAGACCATTTTGAAAATTAACAATATCGCGTCAAATTGGACCTCTGCGTCATGGTCAGCCTGTGAACATTTCAGTTCAAACTCATAGATTGATAGCTAAGGGATTTTTATCGTGCAATTGAATTGTTCCTATGATGCCTGTCATTTTATCCCTCCTATAAAGAGCGATAAGATAAAGGATTTGCATCCTTGTGTGTGAGTGAAGTATGTTTCCTGGAGTCGGTTCTATGAAACATTCTTGATGCATTTACACTCTCACTAGTCATATTAGTGTGTGCAGATTTCTGAGCATGTGTGGTTTTTTCAAATCTTTTTAAGGATGTACAGTGCTTTTTGAGGTGGACGGCACATGCCTAAACAAGCATGAGGTAATTCGGCGCCATGCCTACGACCGAATCATTTTCAATTTTCCTCACTGTGGACGCAAAAGCGGCGTCAAGAAGAACCGCACTCTCCTGGCCAAATTCTTCATGAGGTGAGACCCCTTTTTCTTTTTCAAGGATCTTTGTTAGGGCATTATGTAAGCCTGTGAGGGTTACACAACCACTCAGCATACTAAACACACTTCCCTGTCACCTCCATGCACAATGAACTCTTAAACATGCGGAAATCTTTTTGTTTCTAGCTGTGCTGAAGTGCTCAAGGCCGGCGGAGAAGTGCACGTGGCTTTGTGCAACGGCCAAGGAGGCACTCCATGTGACAACCCAATGAGAGAATGGCACAACAGTTGGCAAGTGATTGCCATGGCAGCCGAGGCTGGCCTCATTCTCAGTGCGATCTGGCCTTTTGATCGAAACAGATATCAAGGTTACAGATGCACGGGTTACAGGTAAAACATCTGTTTACCTTTCAGAAATGCCTGTAAGGTTTTTTTGGGGTGTGCAGGAGGTGGGGTGGATATCAGGAGCATGGTATTCATCTTGCTTTGTTTCAGCGGAGTCAAATTTCTTATTCGTTAAAGGTTTTTAAAACATGTAAGACTAGCATGCATGCGCTCATATACAGTACATCAGTTTGGCAGTCAGTGACTGCACTGCCTTTGAGATGAGGCTTGTTTCCTGCTCTGTGATTCATCTACAGGAGTCAGGATAAAGGGTTTCACGTGGAAGAGGGGCTGAACCACATATTCACACGAAGCCTGCCATACAAAATGGCTGAGAAATTAAAAATGGACACTGCAACCAGGAAGGAGCTGGTTAGCATCGAGCTTCCTGAGGAGCTGAGCGAATATGTGAACAGGTGAGTGTTCAGATTGTAAACCTGTTATTTCCCCAGGTGTCCTGGGAATTCATATTCTGTTTTTACAGATATGGAAACGATAGTAGTGTAGTAGTTATGTCTTGGAATATAAGCATTACTGAAAGTGTAAAGCACATCCATCTGTTTTGAGGAGTTGCAGCACACTGCACAATACTTCACTGTTCATCAAAACTAGTCTGTACCATATTAAATTGCACAACATTATAGTCCTCCTCCTATCACACCAGAGGTACGTTTTACAAATACTGCTTATTAACCATTATGGTCAGTTTAAGGAACTTCCAGACTGAGCCTTGTATGTATTGACTGAGCAATAGCAAGGGTTGAGGTCATGAATTGCCCTGTACTGACTAAACTATCAAAGTTAATTAGTTATTCATTATTTGGAATTTTTCGTTGTAAACCCCACCCCCACTTCCCACCCCAAAAAGGAAATATCAGGGGAAAAGCTAAGTGAAAGTTGTCCAGTTGAAATTTTCATATGAAATGAGGAGGTCCTCACTGAACCAAACCGACATATGTATCAACAGCGCAACTCTGTTTTTAGCAAATTTAGGGTTTTATTTTGGAAAGAGTAAGGGCAGATGAGATACTTTTTTCAAATATTTGATTAAAAAAAACAAAATTTCTGGTCGAATGTTGGCTGGACGAGAAAAAAAGTTATTGATCGGCCTGTACAACAAATTCCAGCCTACTCAACAGCCAATCAGATCACGCATACTGTTGTTCCAATGTCATAATACCGCATCAGTAGTTGCTTCAAATGTATTGTTGGAAATGCTTCCAGATGTGTACAGGAATGCTTTAGTACTGGAGAACCACATCCCTACTGACAACAATTTAAACATTGGATACATGACGAGGGTTATGCTGTTGGAAATCAGGCTATAATCAGAATTCTTCTTGGTGTTGTTCTTTAAATTGAACTAGGTAATAACTAGGTAAATACGCCTCCTATTTGTTTAAACTTAATCAGCAATTTGGTCTCTATATAAGTAATAACAGTATAGTGAAAACTTCGCTCAAATTAAAGCTAATCATGATATGGTCAGTCAGCTAGGGGGTCATCCCACAGGTAGAGATCCTGTTTAAAGAGGACTAGCAAGTTTCCCACCCTCCAGCAGAACCAGCAAATACTTGAGACATCTTGAAGATTATGTCCAGTCACCTTGAGTTACATCTGCTGGGCAGTTATGAATGTCCTGAATGACTGAACCTTAACAAGCATGTCATGGTGTCAATCCTTCTTCTCTCAGGGATTTCCTCAGTCGACAGTCACGCCATCCTGTGAAACTTGTGCAGGAGCAATTGCTTAGAGAGGTTGCTTCCTCATGGCCTGTGTGCTCAGTGAGCGGCAAGTTTCCAGAGTTGCTCAGCTGCTCCCAAGACAAGCTCAGAGGCTGCGACTCAAGCCTAGGCTCCTCTGAAGTCTACTGGATCAGGCCAACTGAGACCCATCCTCTTGACCAATGTGAAGACACTGAAAAGGATTGTGAAGCAATGGAGGAGAAGCAGTTGTTCAACAGTAGCTATATGCTACGGCCATCTTTATTAATGCATGCAGAGGAAATTATGCAGCGTGAGGATTTTATCCCCGGGACCATCTATATGCTAAGCGGGTTGGTTTTTCAGCGAGTTCCCATCTCGCCAAACCGTTCCCCTGTTTTCCACCAGCTTCTTCTCATCGCTGTTTTACCTTCTGAATCCCAGCCTGTCCAGAGCCTCCAAGGTAAGCTGGAAGCTCTGCTTTCTCATTATGCAGTCTCATTTGAAAAGGACCGGCTAGGTGAGGAACATAGAGTGTGGCTCAGTTCTCAGGAACTCCACAATTTTGGTCAAATATCCTGTGTCCCGGTTTCTAGATCTGAACTTCAACTCAAAAGCTCTGTTTTGACCTTGCTGCTCAATCTGGACCACCTAGCAACCCTGGCCTTTTCAATCCCTGACTGGCGCCTTCTGTGGACCACGGATCCACGTTTCCTGGCAAGTTTTGTACCTGGAATCCAGGTGCCTGCCCCATATCAGCCATTCTCACTCTACCCACCAAGTTACACCCACGACGTGAGCTTTTGGGTGGAGCCAGACACATTTGACGAACTTGACTTTCACAAGGCAGTCCGTGTGGCCACTTGTGGAGCTGTAAGGGACATACAACTGGTAGACAGATTCCGCCACCCCCACATGGAACATGCTAGTCTGTGCTACCGGTTGTCATACCAGTCGCCAGATCGTGCCTTGTCCCGCACCCGAGTGCTGGAACTGCAAAACAAGCTGCGTCAGCTGCTGCCCCAACGCTTGAACATTACCCTCCGGTAAATCCAGGAATTCTTATGAATGCAAGAATATTACAAAAATACCTCACAAGAGAAGCCATATCAATATCAATAACACAATAGATTATCCTCTGGATTTGGGTCCAAGTATCTAAATGACAAATTTTTATGCCAGACATGAACATTGTCCTTTGTTTATTTATTTATTTAATTTTGCAGATCATGTTTTTATTTCAGAGATCTTGTTCAGGTAAGCTAAGTGCAGTCAGTTTTTGTGTAATTAATGTGGGTTTTTGGTGTTTTATATATTTCAGGGCCTTATTCCACACATATGGCTGTAAACCAAGACAGCATTGCATTGTGTACTGGTTTAGGGCGTTTCCGCACCTTTCGTCTCTGCCAAGTCAAGCAAAACTTATACCTTTAGTTAATTTGTCATTTGATGTGGTCAGGTTTTATGCTACGCATAATCAAACATACTAGAAAGCCAAAAAAAAAAAAAAAGAGTGGCATGTAGCGACGACTACAAACCCTTAAAAACAATTGGCCAGAAATTCAACAATGGGGAAATGTTAACAACAATCGACAAGTGCTTATAATAACCACACAGGCATGTAGGCCACGGAGCCGGTGCTTCATGTATAATAAGAATAACTACTTTTAAACAGCAAGGTCTTTATTAGCAGATTATATTTTCTGCAGCATTGTTGTTTGCCTCAATTAGAAAGAAGTTTAGAAGTCCTTTAATTTATATTGAAATTTTAAATCTACAGTTATTACACACCTGAATAATTATATATATATAGACATAAAGGGTGTAGCAATGTGTTTTTGTGCATTCAGAGGCCACACCCAGGATTGATGCTAAGCTTTTCTTGGTAAAAAGAATCAACATTGCTGGTTTGTTTTTCTTCAGTACGAACCTGTTCTTATTGAGAGGCCCTGATGACGTCACAGGGTTTAGGGTTGTCCACCATGTTGGATGGGCCAGTGGCGTAGTAGATAGGGTGCTGGGCTCATGATCAGAAGGTTGTGGGTTCAAATCCCTGTTGGACCCCCACCGTGCTAAGAGCCCTGGGCAAGGTCTTCACTACAAGTGTGCCTCTGTCCATCCAGCAGTATTAATGGGTACCAATAAAAATACCGGGAAGGTAACCTGCGATAGATAGACAGATAGCGTCCCATCCAGGAGGAGTTGAACTCCCATTCGCTTCACGCTACGGAAACCGGGGATAAGCTTCGGCCTGATGAGCCACTAGGCTCGGTTGTAAAAGTTTTAATTCAAATCGTTTATATTCAGTCAGTTTAGAATTCGTCGCATCTTATGAGCAGTTTGTTTCCATAAGTTCACCATAATTGCCTAAAGGGAAGCGATGTTGTTTCTGTATTGGATATTGTGTATGTTTACTCAAGGGTGTAATCCATCATGGCGGACACCTCAATGTGTGATGTCACGTGATACCACTCTATTGTTTTAAATTATGCATTAGTTATTTCTATTGTATATATTTTTTATAATGAATACCTACAATACTTGCTATCAATAAGGCATTTCTCAGCATGCTTAACCAACACCATCCAGTAATACTCAGCTGATGATGATGCAAAGAATCTTGTCTTTAAAATTGTACTTACCGGAGCTGTGTCAGGATTTTTACCCATATTAGTTGCCCAAAAGTTGTGTAAATATGCAGTGAATGTCCAAAGTTAACATGTTTTTGAACCTGACATACAGCAAATGGAACTAAATTGCAACAAACACTTTTTGAAATTTCAAGATTTAAATACCCTCACAAATTTTAAAGCAAATTTATTGTCCAGACCTAATTCATGCTCAGTATCCTTCTGTAAGCCAACTTTCCATCTATAGAAATGATTATGCCTTCTTTGATAACCCTATTAATGCTATTTATTTATTTATTTATTTTAAACAACCATGACATCACCCCTGTAATGAACCTTCAAATGTCCTCTGGTTCTCAAAATCTCTCCCGGAGGATGCTGCATGATCTTGTATGAAGTTTAATTGTTAGTTCGTGAATGATATTTATGAACAGGCTTATAATTAATATCCTGGTGAATAAAATTTGTCACACTGGACACTGAATATGTTTGTTCTTGGTTGAATTCCATTGAATAGTCCACCAGTAAAATATGTATAAGATGGTCAAATTTTGAAATGATGTGAATTTGGCATTTTTGTGAAACCAAGTACAACCGTGTCATCAAGGGGTTTAAGAAAAATATACATAAAGAAGGAAAGCAGAATTTATTTTCTCCCATGGTTTCTTTCCACTGATGGCTCTGGACCAAAGGCATATGTGTGGTGCTGTGGGGTGTTCCTGGTATTCAGTTTTAAGTACCTAGCAAAGGTTGTCACTGTCACAAACTGTCTTAATGGGGTAGATGGTGTTAATGTTATGGCTGATTGGTGTAAGTATACATAATTTGTATATGTATCCAAACAACCCCAACTTAGTAAAATGTTGTTATGGTATGTTGAAATTAAAATCGAAAGGAATTAGTTGGAATTTTTTATATAATTTTTGACTTGTACGTATATGTATAGCACTCAAAACAAAAAAAACAAAAACAAAGTTGAGCAGTAAAGCATTTACCACCTTATTAAACTTGCTATTCCTTTTCACAGAAGAGATTATACACACTTCCACTTATTAATGATCCATCCTAGTTGCTTCCAGTCTTCCAAGAAGCCGATAGAGCTTCTTGACACAGTAAACATAAAGCTAGTAAAGTTTAAACTGCCATATTTCAGTTATAGGTGAATGACCGTTCTGGATGCAGTGCCATCTGAGGGATCCGATATCACAGGTGTTCAGGCTTGTGCCCTTGCCATTTATACACTGAAATTCCTCCAGATACTTTGAATAGTTTTGAGTAAAATATTCAAATCACTTCCTGTCTTTAAAGCTAGTCTCACAGAGCGGTGAATGGTGACAAATTTCAGATTGGCTAACTTTTCTGACGAATGCTAACAAAAATCACGGGTCACTACTTGGCAAACCAAAAATTATTTTAGCAACCCATGTAACAACTGTTTCACAAGTGTTTGTAGCTATTTGTTGAAATAAATTTAAAAAGGAAGAACTGTTTGCGACCCTGAAAGCTGTTTAGTAGAACTGTTTAGCAACCATGTACGAACCCTTTGGTAAATTCGTCATCATTCGCCACTCCCTGAGCAACTAGCTTAAGGAACATTGTCTTAAACATTTCAATAATTTTCTCACACATTTAACAAACTGGATATCCATTGCTTTTCAAAGACTAGGCTCTTCCTGGATACTGCTCTTACAACAAATCTTGATTATAATAAACCCCTGGCATCACCGTTTTCAAATTCCATCATTATTTAATTGTTTGACCTCATCAAGTAGCCCTAAATTGCCCCTGACTCTTGGAATGTGTGGTTTGAAATGCAATTGTAGATGTATATTAACAAATTACTTGAAGACAAAACAGGAAATACACTGAATACATAATACATATGTATGCCTTTATTGTTGGTCAGAATAAAACTATTTTTTTATACTGAAGTCACTGTAGATCTATTTCCTGACTACTCCTGAATTTCTTTAGCTGCCTCTCTCATCCTGATCCCCATGAACCCAAGGTCCGACATTTTGTTCCAAAGTTCCATGTTCAAGGACATCAAAGCAATATTCATACAGAGTGGAATGACCTGAAAATAATAAAATAATCTTACACTCACTTGAGTGAATAAACTCCTCATACAATAGTCACATAAATCATTCAATAATCAAATAGTACAGTAAATCATACAATTGCTCTTCTATAGGTATAATCATTAACAATTTAAATATATATTTCATTATATTCATTTCAGGATTACAAATGTCTTTAAATAAAGGAAATCTGATCACTCATTCCAAAGATATTACAATTTGTATATTCATATTCATGTTGATGCTGTTAATCAATAATTAATTCAGGTATGTAATCAGGAAGTCCAGCAATTTGCATAAGGACCAAATATATGACGACATGACATTTCAGACCGGCAGGTCATAGGTCTTCTACAGTTCATGGGTCCAAAACACACCTGATACCCCGATTTCCTTCACTTCCAGTGATGTAAAAAGCTGTTTGTCCTGATCCCCTTTTTGAATTACTGGGTTTCAGTAATTTTTTGCAGTTGATGGTCATAGAATTCAAACTCATTTCCATTTACAATAATTTTTGTTTTTAGTAAAAAAAATAATGGAATGAAATATATGTAGAAATAAGGCCCTAGATTTAAAAAAAGCAGAGTTTTCCTTTAAACATATAGTTTAAGGCAGATTGTTTTGGATTTTTGTGCAACAGCGCCACCAGTAGTTATAAGATAAGTACACATTTCTAATGTTCACCACTACTCACTTACAAAAGGGGGTCAGAATGGAAAATCTTGAGACTCCATGTAAATAATATATAAGTGTATAATGTAGAAATGTTTACCTGTTTCTTGAGGTAGAAAATGGATAGATTGTGCAGCACATAAAATTTAATGAAGTTGATCCCTCACAACACCTGAAAAGTCTTTATTTTTTTTCCATTATAAATTTAAACTTGCAGTAATTATGTATAACTTTTTAAATTGTTCAATGTAAGCAACACTGTCCCTTTATTCCAGCTGCAAAACTATACAATAGATAATACAATCTCACTGATTCAACACTGTTTGTCCTGTTTTTCCTCCTCTTCTCCTCTTTCCAGGTTATTGGGATAATGGTGTCAGGCTTCACTGTCGGTATCACTCAAGTTCAGTTCAAAAATAAAATCGAGTTTTAATAAATTGGTAATAATTAAGAAAACCTAGGCTATAAAGTAAAAAATAAAGTTTGAATATTGTAATTTTTCTTGATCTGAGGCTCCGACTGTATGTATAGATGACGTCTATATTGTATTCCCATATACCGCCCACCCTGGGATCAGCTCTGGGGACAGTTCGGGGTGTGATGAGAACGAATGCCCAAAATTCCCCATTTGTTCCTTTTTAGAATGTGTTCCAAGCCTGAAACCTAGGAATGAATGTACGTATATATCAATTAACAATTTGTTGAGATGGAGATGGATGTTGCCTAATATTCTAGGCTGTTTAACAACATTGCATTTATGGCATTTGGGAGATGCTCTTATCCAGAGTGACTTACATTTTTATATGAATGGTCAAGGGAGGGTTAAGGGCCTTGCTCAAGGGCCCAGCATTGGCAACTTTGTAGGTAAACAGGCTTGAACCTCTGACCTTCAGATCAGTAACCCAGAGCATTAACCACTGAGCCACCACTGCCCTACCAACATCCACTGAGCCTAAAACAAATAAGTGAATTAGTATATACTACTACTACTACTACTACTACTACTACTACGGGAGAAACTCGGAGTAGAACCGCTGCTCCTTCGCATTGAGAATTTAGAATGCCTCCCGAACGCCTCCCTGGTGTGGTGTTTCGGGCATGTCCAACCGGGAAGAGACCCCGGGGCTGACCCAGAACGCGCTGGAGGGACTAAGTCTCTTGGCTGGTTTGGGAACACCTTGGCGTCCCCCAGTAGAGCTGGAGGAAGTGGCTGGGGAGAGGGATGTCTGGACCTCACTGCTTAGGCTGCTGCCCCCACGACCCGACCCCGAAGAAGAGGAAGAAGATGAATGAATGAATGAATGAATGAATGAGTGAGTATATACTACACATAACCATATGCAAAAAAAACCCAAAAAACAATAATACAAGACTTCTGTTTTACTTCTCTAAAAAACGTCTTTGTTACATCATGTCCTCTTCATCACTCCTCTTCCTCCTCTCCACTCCTCTTCATCATCGCTTGTACTCCTCATTAGTCTCTTCATGAGGATGCTGCTTGCGTGTGATATAATTTTACTCGATATTTGAAATTGTTGACATTATTTATTGATCTGACAAGGTTTTATTGAAGAGTCGCACTAAACTTTCCTGTGATAACTGTTTTTTTTCCTTTGGTTCTCCTTTCATAAATAACCAAAGCCCCCTGGCCCCTTCCTCCCATCACAAAGAGACATTTCAACATATTTCACATATAACACAAAGCACAAGTTTTTAACAAGTTTTCTAAAACGTAGAATGGCAAATGATATACAAGGTGTGTCTGAAAAGTAACAGGACTGGGGTCACAAAAAATTAATTTCAAATCCAAAACACAAACTACAAGTTTTCCCCTTCAAAGTAATCCCCATTGAGTCTACTGTACTTTCACCAAGCCTCAAAACACTCCTGAAGGGATTCTCCCAGAATTCCCCATCGTCACGGCCCTCTTGATGCCTTCCACATCCGGAAAACGGGTCCCCTTGTTGATGCCCTTTGAGGTTGGGGAAAAGGAAACAATCACATGGAGACAGGTTGGGTAAGTACGGAATATTCTTCTCAGTCAGGACTGTCGGATGTTCAGGGCATAGTGAGCCGGGAAGTTGTCATGATGAAGCAGCCACAGGTTGTTCTGCCACACTTCTCGCCTCTTCAAAACACTGCAGGACCTTTTTGTAGACATACTGCTTGATAGGAAGGCGCAAGAATATGCAGGAAAAAATGTGAGTGACACAATGGTTTCATTGTTACTACATCCGCCTCACAGCAAAAAATCAATGTCTTAGAAATGTGGGAGGAAACTGGGGTACCCAGTGGAAACCTGGGACATCATGCAAACTCCACACAGAAACGCCCAGGGATTTGAACCCAGTGCGAACCCATGATATGACTAATTGCACATTTTTCCATCTGCCTTGCTCAGACTGATTCTCATCTTGTAAGGTGTGGGAGTTCCAAATACAGGAGTGACGTCTGGTTCGCCTGCTTAAGAAGTGTATGTATTATTTATACATGTTTATTCGTTTATTCGCCTTTATTTGCCATCATTCTGGCAAGAGACTGCGAGTATTGACAAGCTGCCAGAGTGCTTAAACAGACCCTGAATGACGACTGGACTTTAATCAGCATCAGTGTTATAAGATTGTAGCACAGTGAAAAAAGACCAGCTAGAAACAGAACGTCGCTCAGTCATGTTGGGCTCTTGGATTGTTGCTGTGTTTTGCTTTTGCCTTTTCTTCCTCTTTATCAGGATCCAGAGGCCTAAGAACTTCCCTCCTGGACCACGACCCATTCCTATATTCGGCAACCTCTTTAAGCTCAACATCAGCAATCCTTTGAAAGATTTCCAGAGGGTAGAGTATCATATTGTATTTTCTCAAATGACACACGTATGCTTTATTCTAGCTCTTTTTTCTAACTGTACAATGTTTTTACACCAAAACTTTTAATAAAGTGTACTGTACTGGGCAAACAAGTGTGGTGCGAAATGAAGAACACATTCGTTGCAACACAATATGGAAGCTTAGTTTTGTATCACACCAAGTTTCCTCCGGATCGGATCCACACCAGGTATTTGGCAACAATTTAAATTCAGCATCAGAAATCCCTTTATTGGAAGTGTTCACCAGGCCCAGCAGGGGGTGCCCTATACTTTTATATTATTTGGGTAGCTTGGTAGAGGTTTGCACTCTCTCGTTCCCTTTTTGTTCATTATTGTGACTGTTTCTGCCTGTCGATGTTTAGTTTGCTGAGCGCTATGGCAACGTCTACAGCCTGTATATTGGCAGAAGACCAGCTGTCGTTCTAACTGGATTGAAGGCAATTAAAGAAGCTCTGGTGACCAGATCTGCCGACTTCTCCGGACGTCCAGGAAACCTTCTGTCCAGCCATGTCACAGAAAAGAAAGGTGAGGCGCATTTAAATAATTACGGCTTTACTGGTCGTCAAACTTGGACCAATTACTTTATACAACAGTGCTGTAAAATTCTTGATTCTTATTGGTTAGATGGTTAATCGACCATTGTTTCTATGACAGTAGCTCTGATAGTGATACAGTACAGAAAAATGCACCATATAAATTAAAATTAATAGTAAATGGACTTAAACCGGGCTGCACCCTGGCACAATGGTCAGCACGTCCACTTCACAGCAAGAAGCTCCTATGCTCGGCAAGGGCGTTTCTGTGTGCAGTTTACATGTTCTCCATGTGCGTCCACGGGTTTCCTTTGAGTACTCCAGTTTCCTCAGATAGTCCAAAGGCATGCACATGAAGCTAATACGCTGTTCCAAATTGCCCCTTGGTATTAGCGTGAATGATAGTGTGCGTGTTTGATGGCCTGGCGACCTGTTCAAGGTGAACCCTGTCTTCGCCCAGAGTCAGCTGAAATGTTTTCGGTCAGGAGATGTTCAGGAAGATGCCTCCTGTGTCAGTGATTTGCACATCAATCCATTGTCTATACAGTTACCTGTCAGGGTCACACGGAAAACTGATGCCAATCCCAGCTGACTTCAGGCAAGAGCCTTCCTGCCCTCAGAAATTTTTATGAAATGTAGCTACACTTGCCGCTTCTTCACTATGGACATCGGTGTATATGAGTGCATGTGGGATGCATTCAGTTATGAAATTATAACTAATTCATTAAATGAATATCACAGGTGTTATTATGGCTGATTACGGTCCTGGATGGAAGGAACATCGGCGCTTCGACCTCATGACTCTGAGGAACTTTGGCATGGGCAAGCAGTCTATGGAGAACAGGATTCTGGATGAAATAAAGCACGTGGTTGCACGACTGGAAAAAAGTGTTGGTAAGTTATAATAATACTGTCAGTGTTTTATTATACTCCATTGATGTGTCCTCTGTGGGCTTCCAGAAGTCTGCGAGAACCTGGTGCAAATTGCCGTGGCTGATCTCTGCACCAACAATGAGTTTGGTCTGTAACATATACTGATCAGCCATAACATCATCACCACCTGTCTGATCTACAATTACATAGCATTATACGGTATCGTCAGCCTCCTGATGAAACCTCCTATCTCCGTTATTGGTCAAAATGAGATTATGCATGATGTTTTTGGTTCTATCTATCTATTTTCGGGTAAATTTATACAGGTATATGCTCTTGAATTATCATTACTTGTACGTTCATTCCGTTTTTTGTCATTCCTGAAAAAAGTCAAACATGGAGATTGCGGGTTTCATCAGGAGGTCGATGCTCTCTATCATAGCTAGCAGTTTGTGCTACAGTAACTCTTGTATGGGATCAGACCAGACGTACTAGCGTTCGCTTCCCAAAAAACACCAATACAGGTCACCGTGTGACAGGTTTTCTCATGATAGATGGTCTGCCTGGTTTTAGAACCCGAAATCAGCTGTGTGAGAACTACTAAAACCAGAAAAATATGAAATGGAGAATTCAACAAATGTTAAGTCACGTCTGTAATGGTAATGCAGCACTGTTTTCCAAACAGGCAGCAACATGAACCCTCAGACTCTGTTCCATGACGCGGCATCAAATATCATCTATCTGGTTTTGATGAGCACTCGTTATGACTACGACGATAAAACCCTTAAAGAGTATGTTCATCGCTTCATGGTAAACTCCAAGATCGTCAATGGACCTTGGGGAATGGTGGGACATGATGACATCGTCATCTCTATCATAAGCAGTATGTTTGTAGAATATGTAGCATGTTTTCAGATCCAATCCCGAAGTATATGTTCTTCTATGTTCCTATAGATCTATGATACACTTCCCATGGTGAGGTATCTCCCCCTTCCTTTTATGAAAGCCTTTAAAAATACCAAGATAATAAAGCAAATGGCGGGGAACATGTTAAACCAGCACAAAACGACAAGAGTTCCGGGACAGCCGCGAGACTTTGTGGATTGCTATTTGGACGAGATGGATAAGGTGCATGTGTATGAACTGTTACATAAGTGCTGTGTACACCCCCTGAGCATTTCTTTATTTGGAAGGTAGTACCACACCGACTGGTTACTGATTACAAATTGACATGCAGTTCATGTCATCATTACACAAATAATGAGTTAAAGTACTGTGCATGCAAAGAAATGCTGTAGAGTCAAGATGCCTTATATTTTCATATAAATAATTTAAATAGGTGGCACGGTGGTGCAGTGGCTAGCACGTCCACCTTACAGCAGGATGATCCTAGGTTCGAGTCCCAGGCTCCGCAAGGGCGTTTCTGTGTGGAGTTTGCATGTTCTCCCTGTCTTTGCATGGGTTTCCTTTGGACACTCCGGTTTCCTCCCACAGTCTAAAAACATGCACATTTGACCTACTGACAAATTGCTCCTGGTTGTGTGTGTGTTGCCCTGAACTGGTCTGGGGGGCTTGTATAATGTATCCCACCTTCACCCATAGTAGGCTCCAGCCTTCCCATATCCCTGCTAGGAATAAGAGGTGCGGCAAACGAATAAATGAATAGTTTGTTTGTTTGTTGTCTATAAAAATTCCACTGTAGGCACTTATATATGCAAATATGTGATGTCTGCCATTTTTGACAGAGAACTGATGGCACGTCTTTTGCTGAGGAGCAGCTTGTGATGCATTTGCTGGATATGCACTTTGCTGGGACCGATACCACGTCCAACACCCTCCTTACGGCTTTCCTATACCTCACCACTCATCCAGATGTTCAAGGTCCGAGCCCAGACTTTGCCACTTGTACTGCCGCCGTCTCTGACACTGATTCTGAAAAGTGTGCCTTTGTGTTTGGACATTCCCAGAGAGATGCCAGCGGGAGATTGACGGGGTTATGGAGGGAAAAGAGCATGCGTCTTTCGAAGATAGACACCACATGCCGTACATACAAGCTGTGATTCACGAATGTCAGCGCATCGCTAATACCGTCCCTCTGAGTGTCTTCCACTGTACCACTCGAGATACTGAACTGATGGGTTACAGCATCCCAAAGGTGATGATGTCATTCCATTTCCATAGATTCACATTCACAGCATTTCTTCTGCGCATTGCTCATCGATTATTTCCATTCTAGGACACTCTCGTCATCCCCAACCTCTCGTCAGTGTTGTGGGAAGAAGGCCAGTGGAAGTTTCCTCATGAATTTAACCCATCAAACTTCCTAAATGAACAGGGAGAGTTTGAGAAACCGGAGGCCTTCCTGCCCTTTTCTGCTGGTGAGGAACTTCAGCGTTGACCTTCAGCCATCAAAGGCACTACATAAATAACACCATGCTATCTAAAGCAGGTTTTTATATTCCATTCCAATAAAAGCTACCTGGGAATTTTTTTTGGGTTGATCACACTCGCTCTGTCATCTGCATCCCTCTCCGTCATGCCAATCACCTGTATATCCTCCCTCACCATATCCATAAATCTCTTCTTTGGCCTCCCTGTTCTCCTAATACCATCTTCAACATTCTTCTACCAATATACCCTAAATCCCTTCTCTGCACATGCCCAAACCACCTCAATTTGGTTTCATTAAACCCTACCTGCACTCTCCGGTACCTTGGAAAGTTTGACAGCAAGTATATAAACGAATCCCCCTTTACCACCTCTACTCCTTGCACTACTCTTCCGGTCTCACCCTCGCTCTCATCTCCTCGTCATCACCTTCACCATCCTCTTGGTCATTATCATGTGTAAGATTATTCGTATTAACAAAAGGCATGACACTGTATTTTGTATGTCTATATATGTGCGTAGGTCCTCGTTCATGTCTCGGCGAAGGACTTGCTCGCATGGAGCTCTTCCTGATCTTGGTCACCTTGCTGCGCCGGTTTCACTTCACTTGGCCTGATGATGCAGGAGAACCAGACTTCACTCCTGTATTTGGAGTTACAGTTACCCCCAAACCTTATGAGATGGGAATCAGGCTGAGAGAGGCTGCCGGAGAGAGGCAGAAATAGTTATAAAATATATCTACACTGATTTCAGTATAAAAAAACTGAATCTTACATGCTAACCAATAAAAAAAAATATACCCTTTATTGTGGTCCCAGTCTTTTCCTCAAAGGCTTCCTGTCTAATTTTGTCTTAAAAGTTTAATTCGATAGGCAGAACGGTGGTGTAGTCCTGGATTTGCATGTTCTCCTTGTGCTTGTGTAGGTTTCCTCGGGGTACTCCAGTTTCCTCCCGCAGTCCAAAAACATGCATATTTAGCTAACTGGTGGTTCCAAAAAATGCCCCTAAATGTGTGTGTGTGTGTGTGTTTGTTGGCACTGCCCTAGATTGCTGAGCTGTTCAGGGTGTACCCTGATCTCACCCAGAGTCGGCTGAGATAGGCGAAGGAATGAATGAATGATATGACAAAAAGTTTTATTTATTTATTTATTTATTTCGGTAGACAGTTTCGTATGCATATATCTTTGTTAATAAAGTTTGTAAAAAAAACAAAACAAACAAAAAAAAATAATCAATTAAAAAAAAAATCAAAGAGCCAATCAGGTAGCGCTCCTCATGAATATTAACGAGCTCCTCCCCCCTGCTGTCCGACACTTCGGAAATCCGCTGAGTGGAAGGCTCGCGTGCGTGATGACGCGGCAGGAGCAAACATGGCGACGAAGGGACTCCGTCAGCGTAACCGACGGGGAAGCAAACAAGACCCCAGCACCGCTTCGGCTGTCAACGAAAACCGGGCGGTGAAGGATGAGAAAGGGGTGGAGGACACTAAATCCGCCGAGACGAGAAATGAGTGAGTAACGCCGCGGTTAAGCTAGCTGTTTATGTAGCTAGGAGCTAAGTGCTAGCTTAGTAATCTACCTCACGCGCGTTAACTACACTCTCCTGATACTCACTGACAGACAACGAGCTGTCAGGATAAACTCGGCAGGATGTCCATGTTTAATGTGTGTTCTCGGGACAGAGAGGTGGAATAATATAATTTCATTCATTCACTCATTCAGTTTATTCCCTTAGCCTGAACTGAGAGCATCTTAGCGCTAATACTTTACACACACACGCTTTCTGTACATGGATCTGCACGAGCACCTGCATAATAATACTATCACCACCACCACTACTACAACAGCAGCAACACGATCTGTGCGCATGCGCAGTTCGGACACAAGCACAACTCCCATCACTTCTACACTAAATAGTTCATACTGCTCACCTGAACACTCATGGGCTGTTTAACCAGCCCAGCTTTAAATATTACATTCTACCCAACAAGTCAGTTTTTCTTCGTCCTTTTTCTACGCCGCAGGCTGGCGCCCATCTCAGCCGACTCTGGGCGAAGACAGCTCGCCAGACCATTGCACGTCCAACACACCTCAAACCATTCACACTCACACTCACACTCACGCCTAGGGGCAATTTGAAACAGCCAGCTGGCCTAATATGCATGTTTTTGGACTGTGGGAGGAAACCGGAGGAAACCCACGCAAGCACTGGGAGAACATGCAGACTCTACACAGAAACGCCCCGAGCCTGGGAATCGAACCCAGGGCCTTTTTTCTGTGAGGCGGACATGCTGACCAGCCTTTCGTACTAAGTATAGAATTATAAAACTGATGCTAAGCCTGTCGTTCTTGTGTCAGATCCTCCAGTAAGGCAGGCCAAGTGTGGGCTCCTGAGGGCTCCACTGCTTTCAAGTGCCTGGTGTCAGCTCGCTTCTGCGCCGCTTTGCTCAGCAACATCTCCGACTGTGATGAGACTTTCAACTACTGGGAGCCGGTGGGCTATTTTTTAAATTTCATTTTTTTTACTCCGCCCACTGTCTTCAATTCTTCTTACAAATAGTAGACGGTGAACGTGTAACTTCGCCTCTCCTTCTTCAGACCCATTACCTGCTGTACGGGAAAGGAATGCAGACATGGGAATATTCTCCTGTTTACGCCATTCGCTCCTACGCCTACCTGTGGTTGCACGCCCTTCCTGCCTGCTTTCATGCCAGGATACTTCAGACCAACAAGGTAAAAAATTAATAAATGAAGGTGTCACTTCTTCACCTGATATTTGATGTTTTGAGATTTTGGTTGTAGTTTCCTTGTGTCAGGCTCCTTTTAACATTTTTTCGCCTGGCTCCGCCCCCAAATATAACAAATCTCTCACATCCATCCAAATATTGGTTGGGGTGAATAATTATTTATTTATTATGAAATCAGTTTGGACAAATTCTATCTTTGTTTTTTTCAGGTCCTTGTATTTTACTTTCTCCGCTGCGTGCTGGCGTTCACCTGTTGTGTGTGCGAGCTCTACTTCTACAAGTATGTGTATCACGCCGGCTTTTATATCGGATCTGTGATCATTATTTTTATATAATTTATTTTTTGGTTAAGATGCCCCTAAAAAACTTTCTGTGAATCCTAGGGCGGTTTGTAAGAAGTTTGGCCTGCATGTCGCACGGCTCATGCTGGCTTTCCTGGTTCTAAGCGCAGGGATGTTCTGCTCTTCTGCAGGTACGCATCTGTGTGTGTGTGTGTGTGTGTGTGTGTGTACATATATTCCCCATTTTTCTATCCTAATTTTAGTCGTCAACCTATGACACAACCACCACCAACCAGTTAGGTGCGAAAGCATGCGCATGCACATTCCCCCTCCGTGACATGCGATGCTGCCACCCGCCTCTTTACGAACTGCTGCGCATATGTATTTGGGGGCAGCCTTACACATCCGGAGGGAAAGAGCTATCCGTCCCCTTGTACCAATGAGCTCACAGACGCCCATGATTGCCTGTTGATCGCTGTGAGTGACAGGAAAGTGAGCGTATGCCATCGCTCCCTCCCGTGAGAGCTCGGCCAGTTATCTCCCATGGACTCCCGGTCACGGATGGCTGCGTTCTCAACCTGGATTCGAATGCTTATAGCATTTTATTTGTAATAATTGCCCAGACAAAAAAATAAAATGTGCATCAAAAAACCAGGGAGATATCCCCGATGACCCCGTGTTTGCATAGACAAGTAGCTGCACCCTGAATGTTATTGTACATACACTGTCTGCCTATAAATGAGTTATATTACTGGAAGGTTCCACAGGAGGTCAGACTTGATCACACAGCATTTCTTTTAAACTTGGAGCCATTTCTGTTGCTTCTGCATTTCTGTATTGATGCTGTATTGTTTATTGATAGTGTGTTATGATATCACATCACAATTACATTTACGGCATTTAGCAGACGCCCCTATCTATATAGAGTCTGCTTTAATTTATTCATAAATTCATCTGAGCAATTGAAGGTGAAGGGCCTTGCTCAAGGACCCAGCAGTGGCAACTTGGTGGTACTGAGGCTTGAACCCCCGACCTTTTGATCAGTACCGGTGTGGTTTGAAATAGTCATGATGGTCTGAAACACTTTTGTTTCATATATGGAAGCATCATACTGTATAAAATATTATAATATTTACCATTTCCATGTGATTTGTCTCCACAGCTTTCCTGCCCAGCACTTTCTGCATGTACAGCACAGTGGTTGCGATGACCGGCTGGTTCCAAGGGCGGCCGAGTCTGGCCATACTGGGCGTAGCGGCTGGCGCCGTTGTCGGCTGGCCGTTCAGCGCTCTGCTCGGGTGAGTAGCAGGATGGATGTGCCATCGGTAAACTAAATGAGCAAATTAATGGAACAAATAAATATTATGGGTTTCCCTTATGGCAGGGGTGTCAAACTTATTTTCACTGAGGGCCACATTAATAATCATAATATTAAGATATATAAGATTATTCGGAGTAGAGCCGCTGCTCCCCTGCGTTGAGAGGAGCCAGTTGAGGTGGCTCGGGTATCTGGGTAGAATGCATCCTGAACGCCTCCCTGGTGTGGTGTTTCGGGCATGTCCGACCGGAGAGAGACCCCGGGGTCGACCCAGAACACGCTGGAGTGACTAAGTCTCTCGGCTGGTTTGGGAACGCCTCGGTGTCCCCCCGGTAGAGCTGGAGGTAGTGGCTGGGGAGAGGGACGTCTGGACCTCACCGCTTAGGCTGCTGCCCCCGCGACCCGACCCCGGATTAAGCAGAAGATAATGAAGATAATAATATTAATATAGTAACAGTGATTTATTTTCATTATTATCTTTATGTAGCACTTTTTAAATACGAAATGAAGAATTTAGACTTGAAATTTTGTACTAGTGCTATCGTGGCATGACTAAAACTACAATTTAATGATATTACAGTCGTTTATTTTTGTTTGTTGCAGCTTCCCTATTGCATTTGACCTCCTCTTAGTGAAGAAGAAATGGAAAAGTTTCATCACATGGACACTAGTGGCCCTTGTACTCTTTCTGGTAAAGACGCCCTGACATTTCACTTCATTACCTCAGAAATTTTGATGCTCAAAGAATAAATTAAATGTATAATTCATATCTGCCTCTCAAATCTTTTTTTTTTTTTTTTTTAGATATTAAAATAAACGATGCTGTTTTATTTTAGGTCCCAGTTGTGGTGGTGGACAGCTATTACTATGGCAAGCTGTCGGTGGCACCACTTAATATTATACTCTACAATGTCTTCACTCCTCATGGGCCAGATCTTTATGGTAAGTGAGATTTTTATTGCTGCTTCTTCTTCCTCTATAGACCATCTCTGTGTACAGCTTCGCTAATGGAACAAAAAATGGCTCCCAAACGGGACAAACCCGGAAATGATATTTTTATAGGCTAGTTTTATACTTAAATTTTATAGTCACAAACTACCGTCGTAGGCCGATTTAATTAAATAAACCACTCTGTATCTACACCGGTGTTCTTGCAATCATTAATGCATGAAAGATTTACAATAAAACCAAACAGTGTATACAAAGACAATACTGTGTAGATGAAGTCTGTGAAACTCACAAATATTTGCCATTGTTTGTGGTGTAAAGCATAAAACAATAACTATCACTTCCACATACTTATTACAATACAACATTATTCAGGCAGTACATCTTTGTGCAACAGTTGGACACCATGAAACTCAATGTTTGAGCAGACGAACTTACAAAGCCCGTCAATTTTAATGTACACAAAGCTGGGCCATAAAACCTGTGTATCATTTAGAGGGATGGTTTTGACTATCGAATGGCATGATTTAGATCTTGTTTAATTTAACCTGAAAATTTAGATTAGGTGTCCCAAATTGTGGTTCCATTAGCAAAGCCATACACATGCGCTATTATGGTTGATATCACTTTAGTATATACGACAGAGGAATGCCTTGATCTGATTGGTTTGCTATGTCGGGATTGATACTAGACATCATCCCGAGTTTGAGGGTGAATAACGCTCAAATGAATTAAAAACGTGAGAAATAAACCACAAAAATCTCGTGTGAGTTTGCTTTTCTTATCTTCCCATGTACTCACCAATTTGCCAAATCCTTTAATCCTATTATTTGGGTCGGGCGAAGGCTGGAGCCTATCTCAGCCGACACTGGGCAGAGGCAGCGTACACACTGAACAGCTCAGGGCAACACACACAACCATTCACACTCATATCCACACCTAGGGGCAATTTGGCACAGTCAATTAGCCTAATGTGCATGTCTTTGGACTGTGGGAGGAAACCGGAGTACCTGGAGGAAACCCACGCAAGCACCTGGAGAACATGCAAACTCCACATAAATATGCCCTTATCGAGCCCAGGACTCAAACCCAGGATGTTCTTGCTGTGAGGTGGGAATTCTAACCTCTACGGCACAGTGCGTAGTATATACTTAAACAATTATTATCCTCAGGTGTAGGGGATATTTATATATATATATATATATATTTCTCTACTTTAGAGTTAAATATGGATTAAAAGAGGAATTCAGACTAAGAAAAAGTCTTTTTTTTTTCCAGGTACTGAGCCCTGGCACTACTATTTTGTGAATGGGTTCCTCAACTTTAACATCGTGTTTGTGCTGGCGCTGTTCTCACTTCCTCTCACTGCTCTCATGGAGGGTCTGTTACAGCGATTCAACGGTGGGTTGAGGTGTGTGTGTGTGAGTGAGAGAAAGACAGGGAGAAAAAGAAATGTTCTGTCCTGGTTTAGCTTTATCTTTTGAACGGATCTTGCTCTGCAGTGCAGAACCTCGGCCGTCCCTATTGGCTCACGCTGTCTCCCATGTACCTCTGGATGCTGATTTTCTTCACACGGCCCCACAAGGAGGAGCGCTTCCTGTTTCCTGTCTACCCCCTCATCTGCCTCTGTGGCGCTGTGGCTCTTTCCTCTCTCCAGGTAACACGGAGCGAGCGCTCATTGGTCGTTGTAGAAAGAGTGGCCGGAGGTGTAACTGTATTTTGGTAATACACCAATATCATCCACCAGTTTATGGAAATGGTCTGCCGTGAAAGATGTTGCAGCTCAAACTCTCGGAATAGTGATGACAAATGTTAAGAAGAAGCCAGTGGTGACTTGAAAAGACTTGCAGGGTGATTTGAAAGCAGCAGAAACTGCACTTAGGAAGCAAATGCCACTAATGTGCTCTGAATTTTGTGGATGTATTCGGATGAGAGTGTTCTAATTGTGACGGTGGTCTGTTTCTCTCCAGAAATGCTACCACTTCATGTTTCAGCGCTATCGTTTGGAGCACTACACCATCTCCTCCAACTGGCTGGCTCTGGCCTCCGTTCTTCTCTTCGGTGTGCTCTCGCTCTCCCGTTCGGTGGCTGTCTTCCGAGGTGACTCTAGAGCACCTTTTATCCCGAAGTGTCACTCATGTGCAACACATTTATTTAAGTCTATATACAGTATATTACACTATTTACTTATTCTTTAGCCTCATGGTTGCTGTGATTTACAGGTTATCATGCTCCATTGGATTTGTATCCCGAGTTTCACCGCATCGCCAAAGACCCGTCCATCCACACGGTACCCGAGGGCCGGCCGGTGAGCGTGTGTGTGGGTAAAGAGTGGCACCGCTTCCCCAGCAGCTTCCTTCTGCCCAACAAGTGAGTGTAGACATATTGGAGAACATGAACATTTCTCCTACCATCAGAAGCTTTGACTCTGGTTCTGTGTCTGTCTTGGTTCTAGCTGGCAGCTCCAGTTCATCCAGTCAGAGTTTAGAGGGCAGCTGCCCAAGCCCTTCGCATCGGGTCCGGACGCTACACGTCTCATCCCGACAGATATGAACGACCAGAATCTGGAAGAGCCGTCTCGATATGTGAGTGAGGACTGAACAGGAAGTAGTTTTGCCGTGGAGGAGCTCAGACCAGGGGAAGCTTGTAACTTAGGAAGAGTACACCAAGATATTAGTAAGAAGATAGCTGTCTTTGAGGTCACTAAGCTGTACAGTGCTGAACTGGTAGCTAGAAATATTCTTTACATGCTAGTTTTGTTTACTTTTAATGCTTCTGTACAAAACATGTTTGCTGCCCAACTACATTTGTAGTCAGTTACTATATGTTAAAGGGGTGGTGTCATGAGTGTTTGAAGCAAATATACGAAGGAAAATAAAAGGAAAGACATGAAAATTCTCCTATTACACTGGAAATATGTATATTTACATCTTTTAATTAGGTCTACGAAGTGGCAGTCTGCTGAAACTATGTTCCACTTGTTACTATGTAGTTTGCATTAGCCTGGTTAAAAATCGTTTTATCACGAGCATTTGATGTAGATTCATGAGTTATCGAGAAGACAAGATTGCCATAATAACAGTATACAGATACTAAACTAGGTACATCTGCACATACCACATTACATTTACATACATCTACATACATCGGACAGGCGTCTGCTCGTTAACATGAACACATAATGTGTATATATACTGGTACGTGTAGTGCACAACACTTCAGCAGCAACTGCTGCTTCAACGTCATTCCCGTCTCACTTTTCTCAGTAAATTGGCGCCCCTGTGTGAGGATTTATGAATTGTTTTGGTTTTTTTTCTTGAAAAAAAGCTGTAATAACAATATCGTGTTCTGACAGGTATGGACAAACATATGCAATGTAAGCTTTTATTAAGTTTGGCTTTAAAAACACTTTCATTTACTCTAAAAGGTTTCTGGTTGTCAATACTAACAGCAGCAGGGATTCATCACAGGACAGTCTGCCACCCAAAAACGCATTTCATGTACCTCTTCAAAGTACTTGCCTCACCAAAAGTCTAGGGGGTGGGGTCAGACTTGGTCCAGCTCCTCCTACCTTGATGGCGTCTAAGCAAATAGACAACTTGGTGTGTTTCAGGCTGAAAACCTGTATCATTCTGTGCAGTGTATCATGGGTTATGGTTAGATAGAAGAAATGGCAAAATGTTGGTCTATAGAAGGTCATTATTATTTATTTGATTTTTTTTTTTTTTTCTATACCTCAGGTGGATCTAAAACAGTGCCATTACCTGGTGGACCTGGCCACAGACAATGAAACCCCGCGAGAACCACGCTACGCGGCTAACAAAGACGAGTGGAGCATCATCACAGAAAAACCCTTCCTAGATGCTTCAAAGTAAGCCTTTTTAAAACTGAGTAAACACAAGTCTGCCAGAGATTTCCCAGAGTGCAGCTCTGTCTGTAGTATTTAGTACTAATCCTGCACCGCCACATGCTCCTTATCTCATTAAAATACTGACACCGCTGTGTTAGATTAGGCTTAGAACGAAATCCTTCAGAAGCCGTTAAGGCAGCTTTTGACATCCACACCTGCATGACATCACACCTTTTGTCCTGTAGGGGGCACCTTAGTCTAGTAAAAAACAGGTATGACTTCACCTTTTTTTTTTTTTTAGTAAAGTAATAAGTGTCGCTTTAATTCTATTGTTTTAAAGGTTATTGAGGCCTCTGACCTTCACTTGTTTTGGTCTGTAGGTCATCCAGGTTCTTCAGGGCGTTCTTCGTTCCTTTCCTATCTGAGCAGTACACCAGTTATAGCAGCTACGTCATCCTGAAACCACGGCGAGCGAAGCACAGCAGGAGACGAACGCAGCCCTGACGACTTGTCGAGTCCCAACCCTCCTTCGTCATCACATTCCTTATTTGGTTCACCCTTTAGCAGGTTTTTCTGCACTCTGAAAATGAACCTCTCTCTATTTTGTGTGTGTGTGTGTGGTATCAGAAATGAATCATTAGTCATTTTGCACTCTGATCATCCTCATACCTTTCCATACTGCGTCTTTTTCATCACTGATCCCTCCATTTTGATTAACGGCTGCAAATAAACACTACACGAACACACATCCTGGGTATTTCCCCTGTGCACGTCCAAATAGTATTGACCTGGTCTCGGACAATGAACTGAAATCATTCCAGGCCTCGAACATCCATGATCTTGTTGCAAGTGTGGAGTATACATGCATACATACATACACGGGTCTGTGTGTCTTGTCCCTTCTTCAGTCGAGGAAGAAGCACCCAGGACTCTGACTGTGCTGATCAGTGGGCTGTCCGTGTCAGTGATGTCATATCATGTGTCATGGGGGGCAAAGTAATTACAGTGTACAGTTTGTGATGGAGTCAAATAAAGAACATCATGTTGAGTGGTGTCCTGGGGTTTACCATTATTCTGTCCAGGAATTTAGCTAACCATAAATAAAAAGGGGCAACTCTAAGTTAATTACAGTCACCCTAAATTAGTAACTGATTCTACACCTGCTGTGAATAAGTGGTGTCACTTTTGAATTCTCCATTCTGATTGGTCAGAAGATCATCACTCATTCAATCATTCATTGAGCTGCTGAACCCCTTTATCCTACTAAGGTTTCGGGAAGGATGGAGCCTATCTCAGCTGACTCTGGGCCAAGGCAGGGTACACCCTGAACAGCTCACCGGTTCATTGCTGGGCCAACACACACGCACACAACCAGTCACACTCACACCTAGGGGCAATTTGGAACAGCCAATTAGCATGCCCATCTCACAGCAATAAGGTTGTGGGCTTATTTCCCCGCACCGGCGTGATTTTAAAGTGCGCTGAACTGCCTTCAAACCCGCCCCCGTGTGAGGCTGTTCTGCCACATCACCGTCACATTTTGGCCGTTTAGATCAGTTTAGAGTTACATTGAACAGCATCATGGTGTCAAAACAGTGTCGCTATGGTCAACATGGTTTCTAACTACCCTCAGAATGGCACCTGTATAAGGCCTGCCTAACATTTGTAATTAGCACTAATCGCATGTTTACGTCTTGCAATATTTATAGTCTTTTACCTGAAACTCGTTCATTCTATAGAGAGGGAAAAAATAGCCTAATGATTCGTCACGGTCGCAGAGTCACAAATGAACACGTTCTTCCTGTCGTGCAAAACCTGCACAGCGTTCATGGTGGGTTTTAGTAAACATGTACAGGCCTCTCAGAGGGTGTGTGTGTTTTGAGTTTGGGGGATTATTGATGATGCGTTAAGCCCAGTGCCACCACAGGGAACTCTGATCCTTTTTAAATCCTGGCATTGATGCTACTGCTGGTGACGCAGGAGCTTCTTTGAAATACGAATAATTCTCCCCCCTCCCTCCTTCACTCCAACCCCCCACCCCTCAGTTCTTCTCCTCTCGTTGTTATTATTATTACGAACCTTATTAGCTGCAGAGAGACCACTCTCGACACACGTTTCATAATCCAAACCAGGTCTAATGTTTCATTTGGAGCAACGGTGGAGTGTTTTGAATATGTAATTACTTCATTGTCAATTTGCATAATAATAGCAACTGGGTGTCCAGAGGCATCAAGATGGCTTGATGGATTCCAGATGTGAAAATTTCTGTCAGACCAGATTTGCAAAAGATCGTCTTGAAGGGACACAGAGGATTCTTGTGTTTTCATCCCTTCGAGATGTTTCGAGGACAGAATAAAAGCTCTTATCTATTTTTCATTAACTGCGAGGCTGCACTGAGAGACGGCACTGCAAACCTGAGGCCGAGTTCGGCATTATGTGGCATTAGCAGGTCATTTGTCCTGCGCTTTGCTTAGCATCAGAGATGAGAGGAGGGGCGGCATGCGTCAGCACAAGTAACCAGAATTACCCACGCATTTCAAACTTTAATCTCCCTGCTTATATGAGTCACTCGCCTCATTTCTTACACTCATCGTTTTGATCTGCTCTTTGTCTGCTCTTTTGCTTTTCAAAAAAAGAATTTTATGAAATTAAAAATAGTAATATTCAAAGGCACAGAAATAAGTAGCTAGTTTTTGAAGCCCTCTAGTGTTTACAAGGCAAATTGCAAACATTTACATATACCAACCAAGTAGAGGGTGAACACTAGCCTTCTGAATGCTTTTAAGACATTTTAAGCCAACTATTTCTTTTCTTTTTTTTTTTTTTTTGTCATACACTGGGGGTGGGGAAAGTGCTATCCACTCTCTTCTGCATACATGAACTTACATACATACGTGACTGGCTAATAGCTAACATGGTCATGATTTTCTGGCAAAAGAGTGGCTGAAGCTTATCTCAGCCATCTCTGGGTGAAGGCGGGGTAAAACCTGAACATTTTGACGGTCCATTGCCGACCCAACACACACACACACACACACACACACAAAACCGTTTACACTCACAACTAGGTGTGATTTGGAACAGCCAACTAGCCTAATGTACGTGTCTTTCGGGGTACCTGGAGGAAAGCCATGCAAGCACGAGGAGAACATGCACACTCCATGCAGAAATGCCCAGGCATTTTATGTTTTGGGGATGTTGCTGTGCATTCTGTTTGAACATCGCTAACATATGAGGCCTTTTGAATGTTTACTCAACCTTTCAGCAATTTAAATGTAAACGTAAGCATCAGGATGAACATCAGATAATTATAGAAATGTGTAATAAATGTGGTGATGTGCTTTTAGAGAGAGAGAGAGAGAGAGAGAGAGAGAGTGAGAGAGAAAGAGAGTGAGTGTATTCCGGTGAAAGACGGTACGGCGATCTGAATAATGAGAGAGACAGAGAGAGAGAGAGAGAGAGAGAGAGAGAGAGAGAGAGAGAGAGAGAGAGAGAATATTTATACCAGTGAAAGATGGTACGGTGATCTGAATAATGAAGGCTGATCTGTTTTCATTCAGCATGAATTAGCAAATGAATGGTGTGACAGATGGGCCATGAATATTTTGATCATGCAGCAGGATATTGTATTGCAGTTTAAAGAGGTCTGTGGGTTTTTTTGGGGTTTAGTTTGGCTGACAGAATGAGCTGTATATTATTAATTTGATTACGAATCACATGTATGCATGTACTGCTTCTTCTTAGTTTGGCATAGTTATTTAGTACAGTGCATGCACCAATTTTTAAATTGACTGTTTCAGTTGTGTTTTTAGACTGGATTTAGAAGACAGTGATCCTGAAACAATCATTATGGTGCATGTGAGTAGAGTGTGGATCTGAAAGAGGCTCTTCATCGTGGAAAATGGAGGAGAGAAATAACAGTGTAATGGTTGAAAATTCTTGAATTTGATTGGTCAGAAAGTGCTGCTTAATTCTTCACTCACTGACAGAGACTGGGTTGTTGTAAAATAGTATTTTAAATAATCATTGGCATAAGTTATTGTAATAATAATAATAGTAATAGGGTGGCACAGTGATGTGGTTAGCACATTCTGCTCACAGTAATAAAGTCCTGGGCTTAATGAGGCCATTTTTGTGTAGAGTTTGCATGTTCTTCCTGTCCTTGCATGGGTTTCTTCCATGTACTCCGGTGTTCTCCCCCTGTCCAAAAACATTAAACATAAACATACATTAAACATAAACATAAACAAAATATAAAGCACACTTTAGCCTCATTGGCTTTCCCAGATTGACCCAAGATGTGAGTCTGGTTGTATGTGTTGCCCTGCGATGGTCTGGGGAGCGATTCAGGGTGTACCCCGCCTTTGCCCAGAGTCGGCTGAGATAAGGCTCCAACCTCCCCACGACCCTAGTAGGGCTAAGCAGTTTGGCAGGTGAATGAGAGAGATTCTGTTCCAGGACCCCAGATGCGAAAATATTGGTGAATGCCAGAAAAGTGCGTAAATGTGTTAGGAACGAATTTCCTCGTAAGAAGGGTTGGTGGATGAGGCCAATATGTGAAGTTTATTTGGAGCTCTGTTGCGAGGAAGCGCACTCACTCGGGGACCAATCATTTCACTTTGCGCTTGTGCTTGGCTCCGCCCCGAAATACGTCACCTGGCGGCCCCATTCATTGGCCCTTGAGGGGAAACCCCGTAGCACGAACTAGCGCCGGCCATAACAACCAGAATTCAAGATGGCGGGCGCCGACGGAGATGATTCACTTTACCCCATAGCGGTGCTTATTGACGAGTTGAGAAATGAAGATGTTCAGGTAGGACATTTCTAAAAGATAAAAACTGACGTTTGTGTGAAATAATAGTGACAAACAAACGCGCTGGTTAACTAGTTTACCTCAGAGTGAGCTCGTTAGCCGGTTAGCTTAATGCTAGCTAGCAACCAGGACCGTTGAAGCGGCCTGGAAATGCAACCGTTTACGTAACTATAACCAAAATAGCAATAAAATAGGGGTTTTTTTTTGCTATTCTAGTAACCGGACCGCTGTTTTTTCTTTAACTTTATAAAATGCTCAGTTCGTGTTGGTGAAAATTATCGAAGGTTACCATAACTATATATCTTACTTGGTGTAACGAGCTGCTGCTGTGGATGTGCAGCTGAGAGGAATAACACCAGAATAGATTTCTGAATCACCGCAGGGATAACTTTAACAATATCAGCTTCAGGACATGCAGGAATCAGCGCCACAGCCTTTCTATATCCAGGATACAAACGTCTTTAAAGGCTGCTGTATTTAAATAAGCTCTAGATCCTTCCATAAGTAATGGGCGTGTCCAAGCGTTCTGGTCCTTCATAAACACAGGTCCACCAACTTGTTCTGGGATTCGGAGGTAATACATTATTGTTTCAGTTAGTGATTGCATTCTAAAAATTACATCACCAAGGTTTGTGTATGAAAAAATGGCAGGGAAATGCCTAAAACTCCTACTTTATACACTTGCAGGATTAATACAGTAGGGGTAAGTGGGGCAGTGTGGACCTTTTTCCAGTTTTTCACCAATTTTTCACAGTAGGAACAACCTACACCTATGTCTTTTGGGGAAAACCCAGACAGAAGTGTTTCTCAACAAAATCTGTGCTACTCTGACTAGAATGCTGGTCACATTTTCAGGAGACCCAAAACGAATTTCTCTCTAAAGGTCCAAACTGTCCTGTGGTTGGTGTTGATTGGACCCGGCATGGGGCACTTTGGACCCATGCTTAAATAGCATGAAATCTGGTCAACTGTATTAAATGGTAATATATTATACATTGAAACAAAACCACATTACGAATGTACATAGTCGTGAACACATTTCGACCGGCAGTAGGCTTGCTATAATTGTTTTCTGTGCATTTGCTATTGATTTCGATTACAGAGTGTTTCAGTGATCGTGGAACCGCACTACTCTTAGAAACTGTTCTCAAAGCCTCTCCAGCCAACATGTGGTATACAGCTTCTTTCATCACCGCCTTAGGGGTTTTCTCCTCCTGCCTTTTCTTCTTGTAGTTCCTCACCATGATGATTTAGCTTAAAAGTATGCAAACTTTGTTAACTTGTCAGTTAATAGTGTAGTTTCACGTATCATGTTGGATGATATGCTGGGACACTTTGGACCCTGGGTGCAATGTACCCCGGTGAGTGAGGTCCAATCTGACCCCATCATTCATATCAAGATTTTTTTGCTTTAGCAAGAATTGATACAGGAAATTTGGCCAAGTGGTATTTTCCACATTCAGACTCACACCTATTTATGTGCCAAAGATTAAGCATTTAAAGAAAACAGACGTTATTGAGATTTGAACATCTCAAAGTATCTGCAATAAAACAAAAATATTCCATCAAAAAGTAAGTTTTCACTCACTGTTTCCTCCATAATGGAAACGGGGAGTCTGCAGAAATCACATGGCTGGATTGTAACATCACTTCCTATAATAAAACTAGGGAAAGACAACTCACAACAATGCATATTTGGTTTTAGAAGGGAGAGTCCAAACAACCCGCAGGTCCAAACTGCCCCATATACCCCTATAACAACACATATAAAAATAAATGAATGAATGAATAAATAAATAGGGCGACTCAATCTCGGTGAAGTGTTTGAGTCCAGGCTTTACATACCTGCTTTCCAGGGTGCTTACTAACTTTTTCAAAAACTGCTTTTATAACATAGTCTTGATTATGTCCTTACATATGTGTGTCATTATGGCATATGTAATTTTCTTCGATCGTTGTGATTTCTAGTGATATCGATTGCTTCTGGCAAAAAATTGTTTATAGCAATTAATTCGTCTCAGAACTCACGTGGGTGCTTTTTTCTTTTTTACTCTGTGCACGTGAAGCCTCACTCACTTTTTTACTTCACACACTTTTTTGCACTGTTCACTCACAACAGGAACAGCTTGACTCTTCCTACTGCTTACATACACACTTTGGATACTTGACAATGTCAGTTATCTTCTGGCTTTTTGCTAAGGTTGTGTGCACATGAAACTGCAGGAGAATGTAGGCATGCTGAAAAACACATCAAAGTAATTTGAAAGGTAAAATAATGTTTCCCACTTTTCCATGTTTCTTGATGTATTAAAGTTTATGCACACACAATGCGTAGCAAAGCTAGCTTGCAGCCAAGCACTCTGCTGTGGTGCTGGCTCTTCATTGTGTTGTGTTGGTGTAACCACGTGATTTAGGGATTTTTTTTTTTTTTTTAATCTTTTTATAGATTGTTTATAGAAATAAATTTGTGTTTTATGCTAAATCGTGCATGTAATCTATCTCTCTTTGTGTGTGTGTGTGTATGTATATGTATATACACCAAAATCCAGAGCTTCAGAACTTGGATGGGCAGTGTGGTCAGAACATAATTTTACAAAGATATTTTTTATGACGCACAATATGCTTAGGGATGCTTTTTTTTTTTTTTAAAGACGCACTTGTCTTTCTACAGAATAAACAGATTTAAACTATGGATTGTCTGGTCTTGGTTGTGAGCTCAGTCTTTGGGATGGGTGTTAAGTCTGATGTTTTGAAAGTCTGTCAACAACTCGTTTTATGTTCCTGAGATCTCTTGAAGTTCTGAAGATTTTCCCTGATATATTTTCTCTCCCTTCAGAAGTTTGACTCTGGGGTATGGGGAATAAATTTGCATCCCACCGTTTTATTTTGTAATGGCAGACGGTTGAGTCTCATCAGTCGGTAACTGAATGTCTGTTTTTAAAACAGTTGCGGCTGAACAGCATCAAGAAGCTGTCCACTATCGCCCTGGCTCTGGGTGTAGAGCGGACACGCACTGAACTTCTCCCCTTCCTCACAGGTAAAATTTGGAGGATTCTTATTTTTTAGGTGGCAACATTACTTTGTTAAAGTTCTCGTGCACTCAGTTTTGTTTGACGGTTTAAAATATAACCCATAACCAAAGTTCTGACATACAGGGGAGGTGGGAATTCCAAGTCTATGACTTGTGAAAACCCTGTTGTGCTCTACATTTTGATTCAGTTTGTTTTGTATGCACTAGATACGATCTACGATGAGGACGAAGTGCTCCTTGCGCTTGCTGAGCAGCTGGGCAACTTCACCATGCTGGTCGGAGGCCCTGAATACGTGCACTGCCTTCTTGTAGGTAGCAAAAATGAAATGCGAAAGCTCTGCTGATGATTGCATAACTCCATATAGCCGTCCTGATTTTCCTCTCGTGCCCCCAGCCACCGTTGGAGAGCCTGGCTACGGTGGAGGAGACAGTGGTGCGGGACAAAGCCGTGGAATCGCTGCGAAAGATTTCCCATGAGCACTCGCCTGTGGACCTGGAGGTGCACTTCGAGCCCTTGGTGAAACGCCTGGCCAGTGGCGACTGGTTCACTTCACGCACTTCGGCTTGCGGTCTCTTCAGCGTGTGTTACCCGAGGGTCTCAAGTACCGTCAAGGCCGAGATTCGCCAGTCAGTCGTGCTTCTGTCTCTAGCGTATTCTCATTGGTTTATGTGGATGTTTGCAAAAACTCTCTGAGGGTTTAGTTATGCGGACGTAATTTAATACAGGTGTATCCCCTCGTTCTTAGGCACTTTCGTAACCTTTGCTCTGACGATACTCCGATGGTCCGGCGTGCTGCTGCATCTAAACTGGGCGAGTTTGCCAAAGTGTTAGAACTGGATTACGTCAAGAGCGACATCATCTCTTTGTTCACTGCACTCGCTTCAGACGAGCAGGTGAGTTTGGAGTGTGCCTCGGATGCAAGCTTGGTGATCATTCCAGCGATAACCAGAGCATGTTCTTGATTTTTCTTTTTGAATGCGTCCCACAGGACTCAGTGCGTCTCCTGGCTGTGGAGGCGTGTGTAAGCATCGCTACGCTCCTGCCCCAGGAGGACCTGGAGTCTCTGGTTATGCCAACTCTGCGCCAGGCTGCCGAGGACAAGTCCTGGAGGGTGCGCTATATGGTGGCTGATAAATTCTCTGAGGTGAGTGTGGAGAAAATATTGCATCATCATGGCTTGTTTCATGTCCTATAAATACACGCATGTCTATGGTGATCATGTGAAGGTTATATTGTGAGAGTTTCCAAAACAGTGTTATACATTACATTTCTATCAGTACAGCTGAATGCTTAGTGTAACCTGTCATGTCTACTTGATTTACTGCGTACCAGCGTCTTTTGGATCCTCTTCAAATATTAATTTGTATACGGACATCCCAAACAGTTGTAAATGATCAGGCACGAGCTCAGAGATCTAAATCGTCTCTTCCATGGTGGTTATCATTTCTCACCAAGTTGGAGCGTCAGGATGAAAATATGGCATTCGCGATGTCGGCGTGATATCACACCCACAGGACCAGCATGGCAGCTACTGCCACCATATTAGACTGGAGGAATGTGTGTGAGAGAGAGAGAGAGAGAGGTTTTAACCTAGCAGTCCAGTTATCCAGCAGGGATTTCTAGTCTTTACAACAAATCGTAGTTTACTTACCACTATGATGACAACAGACCTGTGTATAGTCCGATTTGGGTTCCCTGAACTTCCCATGGTTGACAGATCCATCAGCTTTCACTTCACACCTGTAAAAATAGTCAATAAAGGCTTGCAATACACAAACACACTATCCTGGTCAAATATGGTGCCTACCGTTGTGAGGTTAGTCATGTGACCAGTACTCCTATGTATGACTTTGAGGATACATGTTAGAGCTGTTTGGGGAAAAAATCTACTTTTTTTTGTGAGCAATTTTTGTATAATTATGATTCTTCATTTCATTAAAGCAGTTAGAATGCAATTGTATTATTATTATTATATATTTTAATTTATTTATAAAAAGTGTGTTTGGAAAATGGAGCTTGGCAAAAATATGAGCAGCGCCGCCTGGAACAAATAGCACAGTGTATATTTAAATAAAAGCCATTAAAAGTTGTTTGCACCATTAGCTATAGATGGCACTGTTGCTATTTTTGCAGCACTTAGTAATCAGTCAGAGTAAACAGCAGTCCCTCAGGAATTTCACAGGCTTTTTTTGTAATTGTTGTGGTTTAAAATGACAAATAGTGTGGCAGATGGGAAAAAAAAAAAAAAGCGACGCATGTTATGTTTTTAGGCGTTTATTTGCAACAAATTTGCGGTGTTACTTGATAAATGCAGGGGGAGTGTAGTGATTTCTGGCTCAAGGTCATGATCTGTGGTATCATACAAAGATTGGCCAAAGTTGCAGTGATTGGTTAAAATTTCATGATCATGCAGAATGCATGAGGGCTGGTTGGATTTGTGTTTATTGGGAAACGGGCCATGTCTTTTGTGACCACCGCGGCGGAAGTCTCCTTGGGGCATTCATCTCAAATCACTGTTCCTTCACTTGTAGTGTACAGTATTTAGATGAGGATTGGCTATAGATGAATCAGTGTGCATGTATTTGAGTCTAAAACACTTTTCTCCAACAGCAAACTGTAAAAAATAAAAGTATACAGTTCATTGTGGCATCAGGTCGAGGTTGAAATTGCTGGCTTCTGAGTGGTGGATTGGCACGTAGGATGTAACACAGCATTATATTTTACATAATTGTGTCTATCTGACGTTTCAAACCTGTACCAGTTGTATATCTCCGGACTTTCCTTTGATAAACGCAAGTCATCATCTTCCGTTTGATCCGGGGTCGGGTCGTGTGGGCTGCAGCCTGAGCAGTGAAATCCAGACGTCCCTCTCCTCAGCCGCTTTCTCCAGCTCTTCCTGGGGGACACTGAGATTTTTCCAGACCAGCCGAGAGACATAGTCCCTCCAGCATGTTCTGGGTCGACCCCGGGGTCTCTTCCTGGTTGGACATGCCCGAACCAACACACCAGGGAGGCGTTCGGGAGGCATTCTAATCAGATGCCCTGGCTCCTCTTTGATAAACGTTGAAGCATTAAACCAAACGAATGGTGAAAATCACCCAGCGTTAATACCTATGTGTAATAAATTCAAAGAATGTGATCTGGAGTAGCTGATGGGATATGACCTGAAGTTTAAGAACTCTTGCTACTTTAGTTCTCATTTAAGGCAATGCTTTTTGGTGCATAGTAAGTTTACATTTTATTTATTTATTTATTTTGGAACCTGTAGTTACAAAAGGCAGTTGGTCCAGAAATCACAAAGAATGACCTTGTGCCAGCCTTCCAGAACCTTCTCAAAGACTGTGAGGCTGAAGTACGTGCTGCTGCCGCCAATAAGGTCAAAGGTATGCTGACTATTAATGTTCCTTCCCTGCAAACGCTTACTATTAGTTACCAAAATGTGCGTGTATATATATATATATATATATATATATATATATATATATATATATTGATGCTTGTTATTTTTTTTGGTCATCAGAATTCTGCGAGAATTTGCCGGAAGACAGCCGAGAGACCATCATCATGAATCATATACTTCCCTGCGTCAAGGTATGTTTACTCATCCAGTCACGGGTGTCTGGGTCACTAGAGTAAAGTCTCTGTAGGCTGCGTATGTTCCCGGATTAAGCTTCTGTGAGCACGGCGCTCTTGTACGATGATGGACAGCTAGTGTCACTTTCTCAAGCTGTCACATTCACACTTCCCTAACACTGACGGGCAGCTAACATCTGACTCAGCAGCTGTCCCCGGTTAAAGCATCTAAGACGTAAATGAGATCAAATTAGCCAGGCCACTGGTGCCTTACCCTAGACCTTTGGATTAGCAGAATGAGGATTTGGCTGATGTATGGAACAGTTGGTCTGTTTTCACCTGCTGCAGCACTAGGTGGTGCTTCGATTATCTTTACGCCTGTGTTTATAAGTCAGTGTTGGCATCTCCTGTTGATTAAAACCTGAGATCAGTTCAGGCCCTTGTTCACTTCCATATAAATGTCCATGTCCATATTATGCCTCCTGTCTGAGTTATAAACAAAGTTCATTTCTAATAAAGTATAAACCAGGCTGGACTCCTTGTAACCAAGTGGTGATGTTTGCGTTGATGAACGGGACTAGGCAACGCACTGGCCGGTTGGATGATTCAGCATTAAAGCAACTGTTAAATGTGAAGCTGAAAACAAAACAAAAAAATAAGACTAATGGTGTTATTCAAGAAGGGTAATAATATGAATCACACTCATCCCTGAAGTTCGAACAAAGTTGAACTGAATGCGTCATTCTAAATGGCTTTGCCGCTTCCCTGCCTCGCTTTAATGTGGGCTTTGTTCCGGTGCCCTCTATAATTTCAATTAAATCCTGTACACCTCTAATTGCAGGGGTATTGTTTCATTTAGTCCTAATTGCTGATGTGGTTTGAGATGTGGGGGGATGTGAAGGTTTGCTTTATACAGCTGTCAGATATCATTAACACCCAGTGCACGTCTGTAGGAGCTGGTTTCAGACACCAATCAGCATGTCAAATCGGCCCTGGCCTCTGTGATCATGGGCTTGTCCACCATTCTGGGCAAGGACAACACCATCGAGCACCTGCTGCCTCTCTTCCTGGCTCAGCTTAAAGATGAGGTAAGGACTTGTGATCAGAGCATGATAGCTTTGTGTGTGTGTGTGTGTGTGTGTGTGTGGTTGCCCTAGACCAGACCTCAACGAGGATATCTGCGTCATCTTTTGACCACACATGAGCATCCTGTATAACCAGCCACTTTGATCCCACAGGCCTGCAGGGACCCTTGAAGTGAGGGATGAATGGATGAGTGCTACAGCTTTCTCGTTTCATTTTTATTACTCGCTGCAGCCTTCACACACACTGTCTCCATCCCCACGTCGCTTTCACTCCTTAACAGCTAGAGGTGACATCCGTTCTCTTCTCTGTTGTCTTCCAGTGTCCAGAGGTGCGTCTGAACATCATCTCTAATCTGGACTGTGTGAACGAGGTCATCGGGATCCGCCAGCTCTCGCAGTCTCTCCTGCCCGCCATTGTTGAGCTAGCAGAAGATGCCAAGTGGAGGGTGCGGCTGGCCATCATTGAATACATGCCACTACTCGCTGGCCAGCTGGTGAGTCTGTGTTTTTCAGATGAGAACTAACAAAGTGATGTTGGTTCTTACTGCATTTTCCCGTTGTTTAATAAAGATGTTTAAGATTAGCGCTAACTTTAATGGTAATATATGTTAATTGGGTGGGGGGGGGGACAGATGCTAGCGTCTATGTACTGTACACTCCAAGACTTTTGGTTTTTTTGTTTGGTTGGTTGGATTTTTTTTAAGGAAATCATTGCAATGTGAATTGAATATTAATGTGATTCTGATCACTTGTACTTTTAGGGAGTGGAGTTCTTTGATGAGAAACTGAACTCCCTGTGCATGGCGTGGCTCGTCGACCATGGTATGTAAACCATCTGACCTCTGAATACATTTCCGTGGTCCTAAAGACTTTTATTTCATGAGCCGAAGCTCTTCCTGCTGCGTTATGGCTTTCTGAATATCCACAGGCCTTGTGAGGTTCATGTTCTTATTATAATATTAGCATTCTAGCACTCAACTGATTCTGGGTGATGGGCTTAAGAGGGGAGAAGGGGGTGTATTGGAGGATATTACTAGTTATAAACTGTTATAAAATTTTAATATGTAAATATAAACAGTGATGTTTCAGTTAATAATCTGAGGTGTAAACATATCAAAGCATTGAGACATTGTGTTCATGACTAAATGTGTGTGTGTGTGAAGTATATGCTATCCGAGAAGCAGCCACCTGCAACCTGACGAAGCTGGTGGAGAAGTTCGGGGCAGAGTGGGCTCAGAACACGATCGTTCCAAAAGTTCTAGGAATGGCCAATGACCCCAACTACCTGCATCGCATGACCACGCTCTTCTGCATCAACGTGCGTATTTGCCGTCACAATCCCTCCATGACTCACCTTTAGTTGCTATAGCAACCGCCCCAAGGCTTTGGCACCTTTTTACCAAGCAGGAATTTGAATCAGTGTCGTTCATCTGTTTAAAGCGAGTAGGTCTTCGTTCTCCTCTAGTCTGTCGGTGACTCATTGGTTTGTTTCGTCGCTGCAGCCAAGTGGCCGGTGACTAACCCCATACAGGATATGACACGTACTGCCGGTTTACGTAAGCGCTAACACGCTTGTCTTATTCAGGCTCTGTCGGAGGCGTGCGGCCAGGAGATCACCACCAAGCACATGCTCCCCGTCGTCCTGAAAATGTCCAACGATCAGGTGGCTAACGTGCGCTTCAACGTGGCCAAGTCCCTCCAGAAGATCGGCCCCGTTCTGGACAGCAAGTATGCCTTCCTGTAGATTCTTTTGTGTTCTCTTTCCAGAACTAGAGGAGACACTTGAATGCTTACTTAACCTGTCTTTTGGCAGCTCTTTGCAGACCGAGGTAAAGCCTGTACTGGAGAAACTGGCTTCAGACCAAGATATTGACGTCAAATACTTTGCCCAGGAGGCCATAAGTGGTAGGCTTGAAATGAGTTTCTAGAGGAATAGATTGAAATTCTCATGTACATCTCCTAAGTGTACCATCAGCCAAGACATGTGTATCACTCATAGATCTCCTTATTTGGTGCTTGGTGAATGCTTGTACTTCTTCAGTCATCACAAAGAACTGCTGATTGGTTTATTTTACAATACAAAATTTCTTTGTTGCTTAATATAAAGTTATGGCAGCCATCTTGGACCATCTACAGTAGGCACTTTTTGCTATCAGTAAACACTTAGCTTAGATCACAGTGCTGATATTTGACCTAATTCCTGTGCTGCATACACAGGTTTCTGGGTTTGTATGTTCATATTCAGGGCCACCTGCTGTAAGCAACAGATATTGTTCATGAAACATTCGACGGTTAAAGAATGATTTACAGTTTTAATAAAAACAAAAAAAAAACACTTAGCCACACAGTTACGGCAAAACAGCTAGACGTTCAGTTGCCAGCTTTAGGATTTATCCAAGTAGACTGATGGGCCAGTTATTTAGATTACGAGCTCTAATTGAAACCAATATGCAGTATATTATATGTAATTTAAACATTTGTTGATATGAATCACTCTCCGTGCTAACTTAGTCATTACCCAGCTAGCTAATGCTAGCAAATAAAAACATACCAGATGCATAATGTGAGTTGGACAGACTTTCTCTTCCTTTAGGACCATCACAACCCTAATCTTCTGCCGTTCTTTGCAAAGACTTCAGAATATTGAAACGTTTATAGCCATCTTTTAATTTCATTTACTAAATAACTGTCTGTTTATGCTGTGAAGCTTTTTGCCCACTAGTTTCTATGTGATGATGATGATGATGCAAACCTGTCTAAAAGCTGGAATTGCAAAGTAACATGTTGGGTGAGCTGCATTGGGTTTAGCGGCAGCATATTTAAAAATTAAACAAATAAAAAAATTAAGAAAGACAATAAATGTTGGACATTCATTTCTTGGCTGATCCATTGCATTTTAGTGTTAAGTGGATTATTATAATAAAAAAAAAATTGGGTTAATTAGCATTCATGAGATTGCATGCATGCATGCATTTAATGTAATTGTTTTTGTTTTTTTCTCTGTGTAGTTCTTGCCCTGGCCTAATGGAACCCCTGCTGAACTCCCAGTCTCAAGCTGACCTCCACCCCCACAGTCATCATCCAGGAGCATTCATTGGACTGTCAAAAGATAGGAGGCGTGTTCTCTGTGGTATGGGAGTGTAGGAGAGGAAGCTCTGTGTGTCTCAGTATTTTGGTTTGAGTGTCTGTCTCCCTTTTCTCTCTCCGCCTCGAATGATCCTGAACACGTTGCTCTCTCTTCCTTCATTCTGACTACAGATCGGAGGTGGCTGGAGGTGGGATGTAAAAAAAAAACAAAAAAAACACAGACATCACAGTATAGTTCAACAGTAACATGAATTAATTAGCTTGCTGTTCATTATGTGCTAATCTCCTCTCACTGGCAGCACTTCTCGATGTTGTCCTGCTAAATGAACTGTTGTGGAAAAAATAATTACTATCCGGTCAACCTGGTTGTCTGTTAGGAGGAGATAATGATGACAGTGACCTAGAAGTCCCAATAATATCTCTATATGCCTTCTAGTATCCTTGTGCAAGCATACGGGCAGTCAGTAGCGATTCGGAGCTTGCATGGCTTGCTTTGAGCCTAGCCCCGTGCATGTCAATATCTGGACTGATCGAACTGCTGTTAGCATTTAGCGTCTGTGTCTCACTTAGCTGCTAATAATTCTCAAGCCCTGGTTCTTCAACCTAAGTGTTGGCTAAAGTGTTTTCATTGTACGCCATGTGCTATCTTGCTCCAGCCGTCTGTCGGAGCTTTTAGAAGGGTTTATTACTTCTCCTTTAAAAAGGGACCATTATAAATATTTTCCGCTTGTAGCAGTAACCCAGAGGACGGTAGCTCCTAAGTATAAATCAGAACATTCTCTGCTATTCAGTGCCATCAGCCATACTAAATCTCTTCACACACACACACAAAAAAAATCCTTCTGTGTGTTTATATTAAACCGATCTGTGTAAGACTTTGATCCTTTATTCTTAAGCTTTTGCATGACCCTCCTTGCTTTAAGGTGACCTCCGCTGCAGCAGGGAGAGCTTCATTAGAAGCAGGATGAATGTTACGGGTCGAGTCCATTTTTCAAGCAACACGCTCCCTGTTTAATGTGGCTGCTTCGCCAAAGAAACGCTCCTCCTCAGCTTCAAAAAATGGTCTGCAATCCACTTTCATTGATGTGATTGTCATCTGAATGTGCTTTTGGTTTTATATGAACGTGAACTCACGCTGTCCTTTAACAGTGCAGAGAATCAATAAAGAGTCTGAAAAAAACGTCTCCCCCCTCGGCATGTGAGCTGTCTTCAATTTTTTTTTTTTTATCAAGTGGGTAAGCTGCCCACTTGAATTTTGTCACCATGCCAGGTTTTTTTATGGATTTAAAATTTCCCCAAATAAATTAGACTTCTGCTGTTTTAGTGCTGATGAAAGTTTTACAAAAAGGTGATTAGTATTTGCAAAAGTCAAAATGCTGTAAAGCATAGAATTTCTTTTTCCAAGTAAATGTTACTATGTTTAAAAAAAAAAAAACTGGAAAGCAGTAAATGGTAGGAAATAAAACAAAGTGGATATTAAATGCGATGACACTGATTTAAAAAAAGAAAGAAGAAATGGCCTCAGGTAAAATTTTGTGCAGCTTTATATGGAAATGAGTTGTAGGTTTCACATCTAGCTGACGCAGCCTCAGCACATCTGGAGATCACCTTAGTTCTTAAGGGCTACACACAAATGAAATGAGTGACAAGCAGATCTTTCCTGCAGAAAGTGACGCCAGCTATGGTTTCTTGGGAAACCATCTCGCGTATTTACCTCTTCCAAATATTTCAGAGTGAAATTGTTTGCGGTATCTAGCTAGCTGTGTGTGAATGTGTGTGTGTGTGTGTGTGTCTGTGTATATATAATAGATATAAATTCCCTGATGAGCAACCACGAAACAGGCTTGTCTGGGTGAAATTGTAGTACTATTATTTTTCCCACATGCAATATATAATATTATAATAATATATATATAAATGGAGATTCATTAGGAAAAAAGTTTGCAAAAAATCTGCTTGGGATAGCAAGCTCATCCGCTCAGTGTCCTTTGTGTATAGCTCTAAATAAATGTATGCAGATATATACTCTGGAAATACCAACTGTTTCAGACCCAAGCGTCTTATTTCAGTTCATTATCCTTGTAAAACTTGTGTGTGCAGTTGTAGAGAATAAGAATGATGAGCTGCTTTTCATATGGATGTAGGTGGAAATATTAAACTCATGTTCTTTGTTAAAAATGTTTTGGGCAACTCAGTGTTTGGAGGCATCTGTCAGTCTTTTGCTTTGGTTGGTAGTCGCTTAAATTGGTCAGTCGCCTGAAATTTCAGCTCAGTTTAAATTTGTTTCACAGTGCGTGAGGAACGTTTTGTCTGTCATCGATAATTTTACTGATTTTTACTGACTTTACAGGGTCACCTGTCACTTATCACCCAGCAGCCTTCATTTTGATTTTGTATTTTGTGTAATCTGTTGCTTCCTTTGCGAATAGACAAACATTTATTTTGTGCTGGAAAACTAACATCGGGAAGTCTAACATGGTTTTTGTAATGACTTGATAGTGTTGAAGTCCTCAAATAAAAACAAAGTTTTTACCTAAAAAAAAAAAAAAGAAAATATATATATGTCAGCTTTGTTTCTGCAAGTACTGGACATTAGTGACCTCAGCGATCAGTTCCAGGGTTTTTTTTTTTGTTTTTTTTTTTAGTAGCAAGGTACAACAAACTCAATGAAAACCTTTGAGCTTTTGTTCTGACAAGGCCATTTTACGTTCAGACGTGTGTGTGGATGAACAGCCAGCTGCTGGTGCATCACGACTCTCCTTTTTGGAGTGTCACTCAGTGTGTCTATTTAAGGAATACTGTTTGCTCTGGCAGCTTGTTTGGCCATGTGATGCGTTCACATTTAATGATGCGTTCAAAAAGCTTTTCTTTGGAAAATTGGAGGTACTGATGGAAAAAAATATTCAGGTAACATTTTCACATACATTGCCAAGCATAAAATAGCCTTCTGGCCACAGCGGGCTGGAATTCAAAATGAATGCAATCAGGGCTAAATATGACCCCCTTTCAAAACAGCCAAAAATATTCATTTGTTTGAATTAATGTCATTTTTTTATTTTGAAAATAATTCATCCTTTAAACTGTCATGCCAGCAAACTAAGCATGTGTACACGTGTTGTGGAGGACATGTAGAAATACGGGACTTGGATTATTAATTGTTGTGTAGTGGTGCGCTATACTGGGCTAGAATTGTTTTCTTCCTTTACTACATATATTCTGGATTTATTTCTCGGTTAAGAATGTTGTGAAAATATGGGCCTTGATTGACACGAAGTTCATTCCACCACCTGGGTGACGAGTGAAGTCTTCACTTAGATAGTTTTGCATTTTGGGGAATGGTGGGCCAGGTAGAGCCGTGTGAACATCTTGAACTGCGCTTTCAAAGCAGGGACTAAACTCTTTTTGACTTTTTAGATGAGCATCAGTGTTTAATTTCCATGCAACATCTGCAGAAAGCTAGGGAATGATGTGAGAGAACTTCAAGGTTAAAAAACCATGCAGTTGCATTCTGGTTTAGATGCAAGGGTTGGAAGACTGAATTTCAATAGGCAGGTTTCAAAGAGACAATTTGACTGAAGAAACACCTGAGTCGCCTCCTTGAAGAGAAAAGAGCAGATCTTCCCAATGATATAATGGAGAATAATGACAGAGAGGGATAGTTAGCTGTCCAGGGCTATACCAAAGTTGCATGAATGGCTATGTTGAATGATCCAAAAGTTCTCCAGGGAGATTCCTCCATCCTTTTTATACAACATCCATGACAATGTCTGCCAAACATGCTCTGATACAACCTGAAACATCTCTGAGTACGGAAAGGAAAGTGTTTAGTATCGTTGGCATACCAATGCTAATCGTGAATATTACATCACCAATTTAGAAAGTATAAAAGGACCAAGCACTGAGCCTTGTGGGACACCATTGAAGAATGTTTATGATCACATGCTAATCCCATTCAGTTAGGATGCAAAGCTGGGCCTCTAATTCTTGTGAGGGTGGACAGGAGAGTCTTGAGAGGTCACAAAGGATTAGAACTGATGATAGTTTGGCTGATGTAGCGGTATGAAGCTTCTCAGCAGCCAGAGAGGCTGTTTCTATGGGGTTGAGTCCAAAATGATTAGGAACCTTGATGTTCTGGGTGAGAAAGGGAGACCACCAATTCATCTGTATGCTCAAAAACTTAAGAAAGAAAAGAAGTTTTGAGGTGTCTAATCTGGACTTCAGATTCAGAAGTGATTCAACTAAATATAAAAAATAGCTGTAACAGTATATAAGTTAATAATGATTGACCGTATAACCACTCCCATTCAGTGCAAAAAATGGTGCAAATGTTTAAATGAGAAAATTTAGAGCAGGTTGCCCTCTGTTGTGATATTGTCATGGGGCTTATTGCTATAATCAGGTTTGGGGTCAGCCAGAGCTTAAGAAGGAAAATCCAATGAGTTCTCCTCTGTGGACTAACCAGGTTGCTTGTTGAGGTTTGGATTAAGATTTGATATCCAAGCTCTTGTTTATACCAGGCTACTGAACACATCATTTACCAAGATGGTAATTTACCAAGTATGATAATATTGAACATATTACAAATAGGTGGAATACAAAAAAATAATAATAACTTTACTAGTTGTCTTTGAGTCTTTCACATTTATTTCCAACAAAGTTAAAGTCAACAAAAGATTGACTACAAATTCTACCAAGTCTTGGTGATATCTTTGTTTTGTGAACTGGCGAAAAGTAAACACATTCAATACAAACACCCATTTCAGGTGTCAGGACTATTACTTAAGAGTTTTGTATTGCTGTTATACATTGGAATGGTAGATATTCTTGTACAGTTATCATAAAAGGCCTTATATTTAATGTATAGCTTCCTAGCTAGAATACAGAATCCATTCTTTCATACTACATCAAGTTTAATGAAGGGGTGTAATAGGAAGCTATTAAGGATTCATCTCATGGATCGTACTTCATCAATCATCTAAAAATACATAGTGGACTTTAGTTCTGTTTAAAAGAAAAGAATTGGTTTCTGCTACAGCTGTGATGAATATGAAATGGCCTCCTTTTAAGACCCCCAGGCCTTGTTGGTGTTATTGACTGATCTCCCTTCTATCCAGTGCATCAGAGGAGGAAAACCCCAATGTAGCCGGGCTACTCCTGTACCAGTGAAATATGCACTACCACCTTACTACCAGTGATGTGCTGAGGATGATCAACCACTAAAAAGTGTCTAGTCAGTTGTGCTCTTTTGGTGGTCACTTTCCATTGACAAATGGATGGCTGACAAAGTCTACACAGCTACCGATGGGGCACAATAGTATTTAATTACTCAAAGGGGTATTTAATGGAATATCCAGGGAGTGTAGTAATAGGGTGAGTGTACTAAATAAGCCCGAAAGTGCATTACATTTGTTAATACCACACGTGGTGCATTTAAATCAAACAAGCCTACCAAAATCATTGTTTGGTTCAGTAGTCTTTTAGAGTAACTAGTCCTTCAGTTAGTTTTAAAAGTGCCTAAAGGCCCACTTAGATCCGAACAGGCTTCCGATGCCTTCTGAGCCGTGGAAAGGCACTTCGGATAGAGCCCAGCAAAAATGGCGATAGTTGAAACATGGCAACATTTTTTGTTAAAATGGGCAACAATAAAATGTCAGCTTTTAGTTATCACTCACGCTTTGCTGTTTACTACCCACCTCCTTGATTGATGGACAGCTTGGATCCTCCTACTGTTTTGAAGGAGTAAAAGCTCACAACTCTCCGAGGTTTGTTTCAGTTGGCTGTCAGAGGCAGTTGTGATAAAGTATTTCAAGCCGTAAATGGAAACAGATATTACAGCTGTAGGATTTTGAATTCCTTGTTCTTTTCAAAATGACTTTTCCCATTTCCCAAATAGCATTGGAAACTTGATCGTTACAAACGTGGTAAAATTAAATAACCTTTAAATAGTCTTTCAGGAGAACATATTGCTTTTATACGGACACAAAACGGAATAGTTGCTAGATTGCGTTTCTATTGTGCTTTTCTATCTAATTAGGCAAAGAAATACAACTCTTACAGTTGACAGAACAAGTCCTTCATAGTCTGTACTCTTGGATTGGGATCACAATGGGGCGTATGTGTCTCATTAAGATTTGATTTCAATGCATTATTTTGTGTTCCTGTGAGAGCTTGGTGCAATTCTGCCATTTTTAAAAATCTGAGATCCAGCCCCAGTGTGTCTGGCTGGATAGGGAAGAGGTTCACTTCACCAGAACACAGCCTCCTTGTTGAGCTTCCATGGTGTCACAGTCTGAGGGCACTGAGTGCATCTCTGGGTAAGGGGTGCCAGGTTCCAAGAGTGGGCTGAGAGCATGAGGTGTATGAGAGAAAGTTGGGCTAGCGAGGGAGGTATCAGCGTGGTCCTGCACGGGTGGGTACTGGTCCTGTGGCAGCTGCGTCTGGTGGAAGTAGGCCTGCAGATGAGACTGCTTCTGTAGATGAAGTCTCTTCTGCTGCAGCCTAAGGATTCCAGTGTTTTTAGGTGAGTGTACTTGAATTCCATATGACAATTTTTCAAAAGTCGTTATACATTAGATGACAAATAGTTCATGCGCTCCTTACCTGTATTCCTGTAGCTGCTGTTCAAGTGTACGAGGTGTAGGATCCTTACAGAACATTTGCCCACTACTGGCCAGCAGACTAGCTCTCTGGAAAAACAGACACATCATTACTCCAACCTGTTGTCACTGGTTTCTACCTATGTATGCAGATCAGCAATCATTTAAAAACCTCTAAGTGGTGGAGTATGTTAGGCAGCAACTGAACAATCTGTTCTTCAAGTTGAAGTTTTCAAAGCAGGAAAAATATACAAGCATAAGGATCTATAGATAGATGACTGCTCAGAGCATCTCCAATACCTCAGGTCTTGTGTTCATATGTCCAGTATGTGGTGGAAAGTACCAAACAAATGTTGTACAAAGGAGGACATACGGTGAACCAGGAACATATTCTTGAGCCCCCAGGGCTTGCTCGCGTGCATGGGGAGTAACTAGTCCTTCTGGTCCACATAAGAGTACAATTTGCTGATAAAGTTAATGCTGGCTATTATAGAAAGACTAGTCAGAGTGCACATGATTGACTCCTGTCTACAATGGGCACATGAGCAGCAAAACTGGACCAGAGAGCAATAGAAGGTGAATTGGTCCGATGAATCACTTTTTTTTTTTTTTTTTACATTATGTGGACAGCTGGATGCATATGTGTCATTTTCATAGGGAAGAGATGACTACAGGACAGACTGCTTGAATAAGGCAAGCCAGCAGAAGCAGTTTGATGTTCTTGGCCATGTTCTGCTGAAAACCCTAAGGTCTTAGAATTCATATGGAAGTTCTTTTGATGCATACTATCTGTCTAAATATCGTTGCAGACCAAGTACACCCCTTTACAGGAATACCCTCTTTTAGCATGATATTGTGCCCTGCCATACTACCAAAATTCTCCTGGAATGGTTTTGGAGAAAACAATCCTCCAAAGTTCCCCATCTGTGGGATGTGCTGGACAGAAAAATCAAAGCCATGGAGACCCCACCTTGCAAGTTACAGGAATTAAAGGATGTGCTGTGAAACTATTTGGTGCCTTGACAGGTCTCGTGGAGTCAATACCTTAATGGTTCAGAGCCGTTTTGGTGATACACAGAGGACCCACACAGTAATTGGCAGGTGATTTTAATGTTGTTACTGATTGGTGTGTGTACAGATATTCTTATGGCTGGTTGGTGTATACATCAATACAAATACTAATTATTTTGTCTGGCACAGAAGGCCAGTAAGCAGTTAAATCTTGAGTACCAATACCTGCAGCCTCTGAGCAAGATACTGGGTTTCTAGTGACTGCCGTCTTGACAACAGATAGGGGTGCATTTTATTTGAGAATGTTGCTGTGTCCTTTCCACTACGACTCTGATGTGCATCTCCCTGCAGACAAAAAATGTATATCTGTCAGTTAAAGACAAACGGTTGTAGTTTATTTTTGAGGTCCAAAATCATCTGCTAGTAGACAGGCACTTATGATTTGGTCTGCAACCTGCTGTTGAAGCTCCAGATTTTTGGGCTGGAAGCTGCTGTCTCCATCCCCAGATCCCGCCACTACTTGGGCTTTGTTCAACTCCAGAATTCCTTTGGTCCTGGCAAGATTTTGAAGGTGCTGCCGGAACGCTACCAGACCTAGAAGAAAAAAGAAAAGTCAGAACTAGTAGAGTTGTGGGAACTAAACATCTGAACTAGAAACTAAAAAAAGAACAATTGTTGATAAGATGGTTTCATATGAATTAACCAGTACTTTACAGACCCAGCAAACAAGATGAATAATAGCAAATCATAGGAACTTAATGGCAGGTGATTACTGTCAGTTCAGCTGGACTGATTCATACCTTGGAGGAATTAATTTATTAATCATATTTTTCTTTTAAAATGTATAGTTATTCATCATTTATTGGAGATCCGGACTGAACATAGCGTAGGCTAAGAAATGAAGGCACAACAGGGTTCTTCATACAATCTAACAATGGGCTAAAAATATGAATTTGGGCAGACTGACATAGAGGAGTTTCAATAGCAACATCAAGTGAGAAAGGAAAGAAGTTTAATGCAGTAAGAACCAACAGGACTGGAAATGAAAAAGTTCTCACCTTGTGTGAGAGAAGTGTCTGATGCTCGTCGTCCTTCACGAAAGCTGATTGATGAATGATTATGAGCCTTATGTTCTTCTGAGCTCAAAGCCTGGGGGCTGGGATCAGAAGGGTTCAAGCAAGGGAATGTGGGGTCTGCCTGACTGGTGGGCATCGCTGTTTGCTTGCCTCCTTGGGGCGGAGGGTCCTCAGCCAGGCTGAAGTCACTGTGTGTCGAGCCCAGTTCGTACTCCGAGTCCATGCTGCCCAGAGACGGGTTCAACGCCATGGACAGGAGCTTCCCTGTTGAAATAATACAACACTATTTATATTTTTCAATCAATTCATCTTGTCTGTCCATTTTGACCCATTTCTGTTCAAGTGTTTGTTCACCTACCCTCCACCAAAGCAACCTTCTGACCATTTGCCCAATACTCACTCACTCACTCATTTGCCAAACCACTTAATCATATTAGAGGCTGGAGCCTATCTCATCTGACACTGGGTAAAGACGGGGTACACCCTGAACAGCTCATCAGCAAGGCAACACACACACGCACACACACAACCATTCACACCTAGAGCTTAATGTGCATGTCTTTGGACTGTAGGGGAAAACGGGTGTACCCGGAGGAAACCCACGCAGGCACAGGGAGAACATGCAAGCTCCACAGAGAAACACCCTCGAGGACTTGAACCCAGGGCCTTCTTGCTATGAGGAGCATGTGTTAACCACTACACCACTGTAGTGGTGTCATGTCATGTCATTTTCTAAACCGCTTAATCCTAATTAGGGTCGCGGGGAGGCTGGTGCCCATCTCAGCCAACT
>JAQMYF010000005.1:27027824-27044619 GCA_030014195.1 Neosilurus mollespiculum | reverse complement strand
ATTATTATTATTATTATTATTATTATTATTATTATTATTATTATTATTATTATTATTATTATTATTATTACTATTTTTTTAATATTAGTCAGTCTCCTTGTCCTCCTAAGTAAAATGTAAAGATATTGTAAGGTTAATTTTGGTTTTCAGGCTAATTAATATCGATCAATATTGCTATCCATTACAATATGCTAACGCTCTGAGTTTGAGGAGTATCATGACGATGCCTGAAGCTAGGGCTGGGCAACATGACCTAAAATATTAAATAAATATTGTCCATTTCATGAGGAAAGGTGATATTTTTGCTAAGTCATGACCCACAATATTCAGTTATCTGAATGGTCATATCGCGATATGATAATTTATCAGTATATCGCTCAGCCCCGGTTGTGGTGGTATAGTTTGCATTAGTAAAATACCTGATTTCACATCCATAAATTAATAACACTTAATATCACACTTCCTAGGTGTAGGGCGGCACGTCCACCTGATAAGATCCTGGGTTTGGGAGTTTCTGTGTGGAGTTTGTAAATTTTTACCATGCTTGCATGGGTTTCTTCCAGGCAATCCAGTTTCCTCCCACAGTCCAAAACCTGTACATTACGCCCTAGGTGCCTAGGTGTGGATGTGAGTGTGAATGGTTGTAAGTGTGTAGACCCTGCGTTGGTCTGTCAAGCTGTACAGGTTGTACTATGCTTTCGCCAAGTGTCTGCTGAGTTGTGTCCCTAGTGGGATTAATTGGTCCAACAAATGAGTGAGTGGCTTCCTAAGTGTAGCAGAGATTGCATTTTTCCAGGTAACGACCACTTATACAGTAAATTTTGAACAGTGTAATGAGTTTTTAGTCCTCATACATTCATTTATTTTATTTACAAATAGATTTGTTCATGTCCAGCCTTGTAAGTAAGGTCTATTAGTGTTCTCTAGTTCCTAACACTGCAGTACGTCCAACACCACAGTGACACCCTATCAAATAGACCACTGCAAGCTGTAATTTCAGATAACAGTCTGGTGGCAATTGGGGTGCCAAGTCTAATTTACACTCAGGGCCACCCATGTGGTCACACTTCTGGCTAGTCCAACATCCACTGCACCTGACGGCAGAATTCTTTGCAGAATTTTATAACATGCTTCCTAGCACAACTGAAGGTGTGCTTCATTACTGTTTCATATTTACATTACATTCACTAGTTGACAAAGTTCGAAAGCAAAATGAACTAAACTTGGCATAACCAGTTGGGAGTAAAAATTGACTTAGGACCCACACTTAGGGATAATTCAGCTTTTTGTGACCATTTCACAGTTCCTGGAAATTACAGCAGGCACAATATCTCCTAATTATATTCTGGTACTGGAAAGAAACGTGTTTGAAAGTTCAAGCTGAGCTGTCATCACTCTTTTTTTGTTTTAATCTGAAGTTACTTTTGTTCATGAAAAATTCCCTGAGATCCCTGGTTCCGGGTGTACGGTGTAAAAAAGGCAGCTCTCCGTTATCAGTGGGTGGGTGTGATCAGTTGACAGACGTCTGTAGTGTAAGTATCTGATGACAACACGTGGTTCTTACGCCACTGTTTGCTGAGTACAGAGCAGCTGGTCCGGATTAAACTGCTCAGGTTTAGGCCCTGAGACTACAAGCAGCTTTATGAAGTGTCACCTCATACCTAATGGACCTACAGTAGAAGCTGTCATAAGTAAATGAATTGGTTTTGAACTAGAGGGACATTTTCATAGTTCTTTGAACGGTAGGAGAAACTATCCCAGTGTGTCTATACTGCAAGAACAAAGGACAGTTATAGTCCTTAGAACAACTGACCTTTGTACATACTACTTCATGGTAGGTACTCAAAATCATGTAAAATCATGAATGACAAGTCAATGGTTGAAAACGAACAAATTACGGTTGCCAACAACCACCATGTTTAAATGTCTGTTTGAAAATGTTAGCCGAATAAACAACAGCTTGTAAAGTTTGTGCTAAAGCTGGAAAAGGCAAAGAAAAGTCCAGGCTCTGAACCAAGGAAATACATCATGCTACACTAGCATATAGAGAAAGAAAAATCCCACAAAGGGATGTAGTTCTTGGGTGGCATGGTGGAGTAGTGGTCAGCACTAGTAAGAACATCTTTGGTTCATCTTTGGCTGCACAGTAAGAACATCTTTGGTTCGAGTCCCGGGCTTTGTGAGGATGTTTCTGTATGGGGTTCCTGTGAGCCTTCCCGTGGCCCTAGTAGGATTAAGCGGTTTGGCATATGAATGATGAGTGAGTGAGTATGTAATACTTGATGGAGCGCCCTCGTGGGGATTTCCTTTTGAAGAGTCCTTAGAACTGTTTGATCCGAAAGTGCCTCGTGATGGAGCAGGATGGTTGACGCTGAAAGTGACTGTGGACATTCATAAACCTTCTTCAGGCTGAGCAAGGGAAGACCGGAGGGGGTGTCATGACATCGGCTAAATCAAGACTGGTCATCTTCACGTGATGGAGGAATCCCAGATGCTAAAGATACATCGATTACAGGGCAACTCAAATCCATGCTTAGTCAAATCAAAAACTTCGGAAACCAATACCAGCACCACCACTACTGGACTCCGACCGTGTACTTGCCATTTCAGTTCCCTTTCACTCTTCTGTTCTTCTCAGTGTGTCATATATAAGGCAAGCGCTGAGTTAAAGTCTCACTGGATAACCTCATTTATCCCCTTCAGCTCTCACCTGCTGATACATTACAAAACGTAGCTTTGATAATGATCTGTCCTCCTGGCGCCCTTTTCATAGACAGGCGTGTTGTGCTGGCATTTGGGAAGCATGCCAAGAGCTTTGATGTTAGCATCAATTCGAACGTAATACATGCTTGTGTAAAACCCTGCAGCACTAATCTGAACCAGTTGAAGACCACAGAGTCCTCGAGCTCCACTAGGTATGTTTTTTAGATGTAAGCTTTGACTGTGAACTGGCTGGCCTTACCATCTTCCGTTTGGTGGATAACATCTAAGCATAATTTTATTATATTATGGCAATCATTCTCTGACAGTGCTGTAAAATGAATGCAACCTTTTACCCTCAAATGACCTAGTTCCTTAGTGTGTGAATCTGCTGATGACATGTTCATATAACTGTAGGCTTTATCAAAGGGTGAGAGTACACTAAGCATTTCAGCCTCATGATTTCATGGTATCATGGCACTAAATGCTGGTAGGCGTACAGTAAATGGCTGCGCTAAGCGTGAGAAACCCAAAAGCATCCTTCCTTTTTCCATTATGGGTGCCATGGCTAATTAACAGAGATAAACAAATGGCATCTGTTCAGTGCCCATTACAATATCAGAAGACCTGTAGGAGGATCAACACCCAATGCAAGCAGATGGTGAAGTGACTGCATGTACAGTCTGCTACAAAATTATGCACATGCCAGCTTGACAAAAAAAATTCAGGAATTGCTGAGCAGTTTTTTTTGAGGGGGGAGGGGGGGTACAAGTGCTCACCAAAGATCTCCCCATTTTTGGCATACTCAGTAACCAAGTAGAGCATGTTCTTGGTCTCCATGACCTGTTGGAAGGGAAGAAACACAATCTGTGTTAATAAAGTTCTGGCTTTCACATAGAATTTTTTTAAACATTAATCAAATTAGTGTAAAGGCAAAAAACACAAAGATGACTCATAGAAACAGTGATGATAAACACTAGGTGCGAGACAGAATTTGGTTGTCTGGAACATCACGTTACACAATTCTGCCTAGAGGAATTTACTGCTCATATCATTAATTTATTCATTCATTCATTTGCTGAACTGCTTTATTCTACTAGGGTGGCTGGGTGGCTGAAACATATCCCTACTGACTCCTGGCAAATGTGGGGTACATCCTGAACAGCTCTCCAGTCTAACACAGGGCCAGCACAACAACCATTCACATACACACTCACACACAGGGGCAATTTGGAACAGCCACTTATTAGCTCAATGTGCATGTTAGTAAATAAATCTCCTGTGAAAGCAGGAGTGAAAGCAGGAAAGGATAACAATAAGTTTTCTTTTGACCGCCTCTCACATGCTGATTTCTGCATTCAGTTGTACAGACAGGCAGTCTTGTTAGTATAATAATCTGTGAAACAAGTTCATGTTCCGTGTTTCCGTTCATGTTTGGTGTTTGTCTGCCTACCTAAGTAAAATTGTGTGCCTTTTTTTTTTTTTTTTGTACGTTTTTTTTTACCCCTCAGCCGGTTATGGCTGGAGGGGTATTGTCGTTAGATTGGCGGGCGGGAAGGCGGCGTGACGGTAACTTTGTCCAGGCCATTGCTCGGCTCAGGAACAGGCCAGCTTTCTGAACTTTTGCATTGCCACTCCCTATGACCTAACCTGTGTGTGGGGTAGCTAATTTGCATATTTGACCTTTGACCTTGGCACAGTGACCTTAAACATATAAAGTTTGCCTGGGCCATTGATCATTTTGCATGCTGCAACTTTTTTCAGTTATTGCTTACCTTTTGCAAAACTTCTGTTTTTGTCCTACGCGTGTTTGAGGCATCCTGGATGAGGGGTTACGATGTTCTATTTGAACAGCTATTTTTTTAATCTGTGCGAGTCTGAGTGGTGGTGTATGAGCCTCTATTTTTAGGTTTCAGTTACGTTATTGCACAAGCTATACATAACAGCCGATCCGAATCAAGTCGGCAATGGGATATGCACACAGGACAACTATCAGTCATTTTCTCTAACACTGAAACGGAGGAAGAAATTACATCTTCAACTTGTGATATTGTGAACTTTTTCAGATTGAATGAGAAGATCACAGAATCTCATGACAATTTATCAGGATGACGATATTATATTATAGTAATGTGGGGGCCATGCTCATCAGGATAGAAATGTTTCATCACAGGATAAATGTGTCAGTCACAGGATCTTTGCAACAACCTCTCCTCTGATATAGAGCTAATGTTTTCCCTTTCATTTGTCTTCTGTCAGTTCTCTGGGTTTACTGTCTCATTATATTGGTTCTTACTGCTAAGGCCTGCACAAAGTCCAGTATATTTGAACAAAAGACCTGTAAAAACCATGAATCCATCATAAGCCTCTTTGTGTTAGAGACAGCAGGTGGCTTTCATCTGCAGCAGCACCAGAATTTGCAGAGCATTGTTACAGAATTTACTTTTTATAAAAATTATTCTAATGTATCTGATGACTTAATTGTAGCTGATCACACTTTTGCCGAGGGTCCTTGAACCTCCCAAAGCAATGGGCTACAGCTGAGCTCTTATCAATGTTATGTAACTGATCCATGTTAACCCTATATGTGAACCACCACAACAGCTGGACCCGCATTGCCTTTGGATTCCTGGAAAGTGATTATGATACAGGGTAAAGACTTCATGCTCACATAACTGCTGTGTCAGAGAGCAAACTTTAGTATGTGGCATTGAGGGTCAGCGGTTGATACCTGGTGACGAAATACACACTAAAAAAGTGGGGATTGAACTGTATTTCCCCTTGAAATTTGCTTTTAGAAATTAGAAAAAAAAAATTTTTATCCCATTTTCTTCTAATTTGGTTGTTTGCCAAATACCAGTCAGTAGCTAGCTCTGCCTTATCAAATAAGAGCTACCAGCTGGTGAGGGTGAAGGCCAGCATGCTTCTTTTGACACACCTGACATCTGCTATCTTTCCGAACTACTGCTCATGTTCCGTCACAAAGCAGGTGAACACTTTTGGAGGACAGCACTCTGCATATGATTGGATAGTATGCAGGCGGCACGGTGGCATAGTGGTTAGCTCATCCACCTCTCAGCAAGAAGGTCTCAGGCTCATGACGATGGCATTTCTGGGTGGTGTTTGCATGTTCTCCCCATGCTTGTGTGGGTTTCCTTCAGGAACTCCAGTCCAAAGACATGCACATTAGACTATTTGGCTGTTCCAAATTGCCCCATATGTGAAAATAAACGGTTGTGTGTGATGGTCCTGCGATTGACTGATGACGGGTCCAAGGTGTAACTGGTCTTCGCCCATAGTCAGCTGAGAGAGTTTCCAGCCTCCCTGTTGACCCATGTAGTATAAATCAGTTCAGCTAATGGATGAATGGAGAGTATACAGTGTAGTTTCATCCCTTCCGTGGATGGTGCATGACCAAATTTGCTCCCATTTTAAAATACTGTGTGTACATGCAAGGTTTTTTCCATCCATCTGTTATCTGTACTGCTTATCCCTCATGGTCGTGGGGAAGTTGGTGCCAATCCCAGCTGACTTAGGATGAGAGGTGGGGTACACCCTGGGCAAGTCACCAAACTATCGCAGTACTGACACAGCTATGGCAATTTAGAGTAGCCAACAGAGCTAAACTCTATGTTTATGGACTGTGGGAAGAAACCAGAGCACCAGAATGAAACCCACACAAGCACAAGGAGAACAAGCAAATTCCACACAGAAAGACTCCAGTCTGCTACAAGGTTCAAACCCTCCACCTTCTTGCTATGGCACGACGGTGTTAACCACCGTGCCACCACAAAAGGCTTTTTATATCAAACAATCATCACCTTAATGTGGCGTTCTTCCAAGATCCACTGTCAGGCTGCTAACATAATGGCGGTCTGTTAGACCATGCTGTGGCTTAATTGGACAAATTTCTTCATATAATAGAACAAATGGGATGCTGGGACTCTTGTCTCACAGTGATGATCGCTGCTAATCACAACATTTAGAGCAAGAATCCCGAAATGAAAAAGCAAAAAATGGAAAGAACTTTGAAGGCACTGGCTGTACCATCAAATACCTACATACATGTTGAGTCAAACAAACATGAAGGAATAAATAAGACAGTCAGTCTGAGGCACCTGGTAAAGCTTGATGATGTGCGGATGGTCCAGCAGCTTCATGATCTCGACCTCCCTGTAGATCTTCTCCAGGTTTGCAGCATCCAACTGAGTTTTATCTATGATCTTTATGGCCACCTGCATTTAGATGCAGATGTTATGTTATTACTGTGGTGTTGCAAATACCAATGAATTTTTTTAAGTATTATTTCTTTTTTATAGTCAATTCTATAACTATTAGTATTTTATTAGACTGATAATTCATTCTTTAGGGTCCAAAGATACAAAAAAACACCAAGAGTATTTGTTTTGTTTGCAGCATATAATTTGCCATTTTGTTTTTCTTACATTGACATTTTCTTAGCAACATCACAGCATTTTTCTCTGACACCTTGAATTTGTGACGGAAAAATTGAACCACTCCATAAAGTCTTCAACAGGGTTAAGGTCAGGACTCTGGGGTGTCAATACTTATGTGAAAAATGACTGCTCAAGCTCCATGAGCCACTCTTTGCCTATTTGAGCCCCAGTTTTATATCCGGGGGAATAAAAAGTCCATTGGCGGGATAACCTGGCCATTCCACATACTCAAGTTGTCAGCTGACTTCATTTTATTGCCACATAATGTTGCTGAGCCTTTTCCCCACCAACTGAAGCAGAAGTACAATGGAGATTACGTACATGCTGTAATCAAGTCACTACAACAAAATACTGTATTAGAGTCCACGAAGCTGCTTTTAGAAACACTAATGTAATGTAATGTAGTGTTTTCTTGTATAACTGTTCAATTATTTAAAATTTTTCCCAAGATCTGAATAAGGCTTGACCTCATGTAAGCATATCTCTCATCTGGGACTACTTTTCTGCTCTTTAAAAATATAGTATTAGTGATGCACTGTGTAGATTTTCCTCATCTTCGTTCTATTATTTCCCAGGGGTGCATTGTGTCGACAGTTTCCACGTGGATGGTGCTGATCCGATCCTGATGAACACCTTCTAATTGATGATAGTTCATTTCCTCTCAGGTGTATGAAATGGATCAGAGGTAACTTATGCTTCCTAAATCGATATAAAACCCAATGGTCTGAGTTTGGTAGCAAAAAAAAAAAAAACATTACCATGAAATTAAAATATTTTAAATGGAAAATGAAAGGAATATCTCAATGTACACGGGATCTAGCGTAGAACTTTCTGTGAAAGGCAAACCCTCTTCTTTTTCAACCTTCAAATGATTCATCAGCTTTGGATATATACTGATGTTTCTTTGCATTGCGCGCTCACAAATTTGGGTAGCAGACTTCCTCCTTGTGGCTGGGGTCGTATCAGCAAGGGTGCATCTTTTACCTGGGAAGCTGCTTTTATAATGTAGCTTTACAGTAAAAATGTTTTCCAATAAAATATATACTATATATACACAAGGGGGCATGGTGGTGTACCGGTAAGCGCAGCCCCCTCATCGCAAGAAGGTCCTGAGTTTGAGTTCTGGACTCAGCTAGGGCATTTCTGTGTGGAGCTGGAGTCTATCTCAGTTGACTCTGGGCGACTCCCTGAGCAGCTCACCAGACCATCGCAGTGCCAACACTGCAACATGCAACCATTCATACTAACGCCCACAACCAGGGGCAACTTGAAGCTGCCAATTAGCCTAATAAGCATGCCTTTGGACTGTGGGAGGAAACCGGAGCACCCGGACGAAACCCACACAAGCGCGGGTAGAACATGCAAAGTCCTCACATACAGAAACACCTCGCTAAGCCTGAGACTCGAACCCAGGACCTTGTTGTCTTGTTTCAGGAGGACATGCTAACCACAACACCACCAGCCATCCATGACCAATAAGAAAATTCCGATATGTTTACAGCATTGAATCATTCTTTGTGTGTTTTTATTAAATTGGTTTTTTTTTTATAAGATATAGGTATAAAAGTAATTGCAAAACCAGTCCCTCTCGAATTGAGACCAATTATGAACCGGCGAGAGGTGGCTAAGGTTGAGGAATTACCAGAGCGAAAAAAAATACATATATCACACACTACATATATTCTGACAGGTCTCACACGTTTCCCTTTGAGATTTGTTTTAAGTACAGAAAGAAAGAAAAAGGGAAGCTTTCAGCTTTGGTATCCTACCAAGTCCTATTTGGACTTGAGGTTGAAATCTTGATGGGAATGAAGAGTCGGAGCTCTGAAGACAGCTGCAGATGGTGACACTGCTTTACACCTAGAGTCCAATTAACTACGTGCCTTAAAAAGAGTTCCAAAGCTATGCGACAATGAAAGTTAGAGTGGTGGTAGATAGAAGATGTGAGCACCCAGCCTGATATAATATACATTTGGTACATTCCGGAGAGGACCCTTCATAATAAACCAATAGAATAGAGGATTGCTGGTGTATTATTATTATTATTATTATTATTATTATTATTATTATTACTTGATCAGCTGTCAGACCCAATGCCCTGCAGAGAGCCCACCTCTCAGTGTCCAGGTTATTTCTCTGACTTTGCTAGTTGTTTGAGGGGTATTTTGCACTCACACACCTCCGACTTGGTGATCCGGTGTCTCGCCAGCTTCACCACAGCGAAGTTCCCTTTCCCCAAAGTGCGCTCGATGTCATAGAATCCGACCCGAACCGGCGCCCGCTGGCAGGGCTGGCAGGGTTTCCTCTCCGGTTCAGCCATGGCTGTCGCTTTGAACCGAGCCGCGTGAAGCGCGCGCGCACCTGTGCAGCCGAAACCGTAAAGGTGGAGATGGAGGTGGAGGTGGAGGTAGCGCCCGGCTTAATGATCCCTATAATATTAATAATAATAATAATAATAATGATAATTATAATGATGATAATAATAAATGTTTCAGACGCGCATGCGAACTGAAGCGCCGCGCCCGGTGTCGGTTCGGTTCCTTCACATGGTTTCCGGTCCGGTGCCCGTCAGCGGGTCCCGCTCGCCCGCGAAACGGCTGCCTCACGGGCTCGGCGCGAAGCACGCTGTCTCTGGCGGTCCGCATGCGGTGACGTCAGTGCGAGAGATTTTTTTTCCCTTCTGTAACCTAAAGGGGGTGTGGAGGGGTTGGTAGGCGTGGTCAGCACGGTCCACAGTCCGTAACCAAGGCAACCTTATCCGCCTCGTACGTCAATCAGTGCCTGCAGAGCTTCCTTTTGATTTCGCCTGGGCTATTTTTCAGCTCTTTATTATTATTATTATTATTATTATTATTATTATTATTATCATGACAAATATTGTCATATCATATTATGCAAATTTTATGTTATTATTATTATTATTATTCATTTTCTTATTCTAACATTGTTAATAATAACAATAACTATTATTATTATTATGACAAATATTGTCATATCATATTATTATACACATTTTATTATTATTATTTTGTTGTTATAATAATAATATATTCTGCCACATGGGATTTTGTCCTGTCCTGTACATAGTCACCCCTCAAAGTGCCCTCACTGCCATTTTTTCCCACCCAAAAATCTAAGAACCTGGATGTGATCTGCCACTAAAATGAGTTCATCTTCCCATTGTTCATTCACTATCTTCACTCAGCCTTCATGAACAAACACAGCAGTAACTGCTAACCCTGGCCGCCATGTTTACCATTCTCATCACATCCTTATATATTTACTTATATAAGATTACACTGGAATTAAAATTTGTGTGTGTTTATGATCTATAATCATTAAAAAAAGGCCTGAAAGTCCTAGGGTGTATCAACTTGTACGATTGTATGGGAATGTAGTGTGTAATATATCTCCACCTGCTGGTTAATGGTGGTGTTGAAAAAGAAGCCTTTATATGTCACATGGCAGCACAGTGAAATTCATTTTCTTATTAGGATGCTGGTTAGTCTTGATACAGCAGAACAGAAAGGGTTAAGGTTCCTGCTCAAGGGCCCAGCAGTGACATCTTGTTAGTGCTCAGGATTTTCTGATTAGTAACCGAAAGCCTTCACCATTAAGCCATTAGAACCTCACAGCTCTGTATTGGTGTAATTAGTGTGCGCATACATCCATGTAATCCAAGCAACACATAAAACGTCCACACACAAATTTCCTGCCTCAGCTGCTTCGTTTTCAGAGCGGTCCGAGTGTTGGATGAGATTGAAATATTTATTTATATAATCTCCACACCCCTACAGACCTACCATGTGCGGCTACATGAGTTAACCGCATCAAGGCATCTCATATTATAACTTAAAATACCACAATCGGAATCATGTTGTAGAGGCATCATGCAAATAATACAGGACATTTCATGAATAAATCTGCATGTCATCCATCCATGTGAATCATTAGGTGGGAAAAAAATCTTACTAAAAAGTTACACAACCAACCTTTTTATGGTTTTTGCCACCATACACCAACTATCTCACATTTCCTCTGAGAGAGAGAGAGAGAGAGACAGAGAGAGAGAGATATGTACAACCTCAAAATATAATTTTTTTTGGATTTCTCTTCATGTTGTGTAACACTCGAGAAACACAGGAAAGTGCTATCTACCCTCTTCTACATACATAAGTTCTTTTATGTGAGCATACGTTTGGCTGTAGTGATTGCATCTCATGCTCTCGAAACTCCACACACTAAACTTGAGTCTCTCCCACCCAGACAGCATTGACAGTAAAATAATAGGTAAACATAATAATAGTAGAAGAAGCAGCACAAAGATTTAAATTACCCAATTAAACAGATGCGGTGTTATAGGACCAATCATTCAAACACTAGTTTTAAAGTCCATGTTTATTTAGTTTAGGTTTCAGGTTTACAAGAAACAAAGTTTACCGGGGGGGGGGGTTTAATGCTTAAGTCCAATACTAAGACTGATGCAATATGGAAGGAAGCAGCATAACCGGGCCATGCAAACCCAACACAATGAATCACAGGCACATACAGAACGATTTTATGCACAGAGTATTCATTCATTTATTCATTAGCCGTTTAATCCCATTATTGCTGCAGGAAGGCTAAAGCTTGTCTCAGCAGGGTACAGCCCTAAACAGCTCGCCAGACCATCCCATGACCAACACACACAACCATTCACACTCACACCTAGGGGCAATCTGGAGCAGCCAATTCACCTAATGTGCACGTCTTTGGCTTGTTGGAGGAAACCGAAGTACTCAGAAGAACAAGAAGAACATGCAAACTCCACACAGAAACGCCCAAGCCCTGACCTTCTTGCTGTGAGGCAGACGTGCTAACCACTACACCACCGTGCTGCCCATGCATTGATTTGAACTGACCTGTTACCAACACTGACGATTCATAGAGCCTTCATCAACTTATGGTTTAAAAAAAAAATAACAGACAGTACATACTGTATATTTTAAAATCGCAGCCCTAAACATCTGTACAAGCCGACTTTCCACAAGCAGTCCACCACAGAAAATAAGATCTCCTCAAGCAAATCTTTAAAGAAGTCGTATCTGTGTCATTTTTCACGTTTTAACAGCAATTCCATGCAAATACAGGACTGCACACTTAGTGTCGTGATCTGAAACGTCTTGAAATTTCGACGGAGCTGATCACCACCTTAGGTCATCTGACCATCTTGCCTGCCATAGGAGACTAAGTCAGAAATGATGTTCAGCCGATTCCAAGGCAACAGTCTCAAAGCTGTTTGTCATTGAAGACCCTGTTTACATGGACAGCATGTTTACATCCTTGATTTCCTTATAAATTCTTTCGAAACGCTGGAGGAGGTTATTGTTCAGTAGCTGTAGAGCTCGTTATCCAGCCAACTGTGTTCTCTGTGGCAACTGGTACTGGAACGGTTCTGGCAGGACTCGTAGAGATCACTGGTGACAAAGCCACTCTCCGTGCTGGCCAGTGTGACAAAGCCACTCTCGGTGTCGTGGCCGCCCAGATTGTCATACTCGTCAGTCGGCGTGTCGGGGGAGGAACCCAGGAACGAGGTGTTCTTGGGGCGAGGCCGGGAGTCAGTCAGATCAGCCTCGTGCTGCCTTCGGATCACATTGTAAACATCTGGACTCGGGCTGCTGCAGCGTTCTGCCGGGGGCCAGGTTCCATGCTTTTCTGTAGGAGTCTTGGTTTGCGTTCTTCTCCTGAAGACACGGAACGGATATGATGCCAAAACCAACAAACACCCAAAATGCATGCATACATATTTAGTAGTAATAACATGATATACACATACTTTATCACATGTACTTAATATAAAACAGCACGCACAGTATCTACATATAGCAGCACAGTGTAGGCTTAATCCTACTAGAGTCACAGGAAGCCTGGAACCTATCGCAACTGACACAGGCGAAGGCTGGGTATACCCTGAACAGCTCGCCTGCCCATCGCAGGGACAGGCGACACACACATACAAATATCCACTCACCCTCACACTTAGGGGCAATTTGAAACAGCCAATTAGCGTAATGTGCATGTCTTTGGGCTGTGGGAGGAAACTGGAGTATCCAGGGGAAACCCCCCCAAACTCCACACAGAAGCATCCTCACCCAGCCTGGGACTCAAACCCAGGACCTTCTTGCTAAGTACGTACTAACCACTACACCACCGTGCCACCCAGTATCATAAGCAAAAGCTTAAAAAGTGCACTCTAAACTACTCCGTAAATGACATACCTTTTTGAAAACAGTTTGAAGCAGAAAACTCCATGGGCTACAATCAGGAGCATCAGCAGAGGTATCATAGGTAGCACGATGTATACAATGTTCATTAAACTCCCTGGAAAACATTCAACATTGTAATATATATCTTGAGGCATGAGCTAAAAGCTGAGCTCCCGATAAGAGAATGGATTATTATTGTTTACAAGTTTGGTGAACTCAAGTCTAGCCATGTTTTAATAGAGACATTAATCTGGTGGTCTACCTGGATGTTCAGTAACCACAACGCTTATTCCATCATCATGTACCGTCACTGAGGGCTTCCTGGCTACTTCTGTTGTCAGTGTTGTTTTGATGACATCTGAAATGAGAATAAAATAAAAGAAACATCGATTTCTAAATGAGGATCTAATCTCCACGGCATTGTTGCTCCATTTGGTCCGGTCGAGGCTCAGCAACAATAATGTGGCAATAAAATGAAGTCAGCTGATGAGCTGAATGTACTGATTGACCAGGTTCTCACATCAATTTTTCTTCCCTGGTGGCACGGATATAAAATGGGGACGCAAATAATGAGCGAGTGGTTCAGGGAGCACGAGGAATCGTTTTCACATATGTATCGGCACCCCAGAGTCCTGATCTTAACCCTGTTGAAAGTTTTCGGGTTGTGCCGGAGAAGACTTTATGGAGGGGTTCAGTTTTTCCCTCATCGATTCAAGACGTCGGTGAGAAATGAACTCGACACTGGATGAAAATAAATGTTGCATAAGTTGCCATGGTGATTACGTACTGTAAACTAGGCTAAAGGCGGCACAAAAAAATATTAGAGTGAACTGTAGATGTAGTAGCACTACTCTGAAATTCACAAAAAAATTTGTAATTTCTATTTATTACTTTATCGAAATCTTTATTTCCATTAATTCCAATAATATTTCCATATTATTTAGTCTGGTGTTCTACCTGGATGTTTAGAAACCACACCGCTTATCCCACCATCATGAACCGTCACTGAGGGGTCCCTGGCTACTTCTGTTGTCGGAGTTGTTGTTTTGAAGACATCTGAAACAAGAATAAAATTAAATAAACTTGGACTTCTGTTAAAAGTAATGTACAAAATATAGCAGTTATACAAAAATAAAATACTGGTACAACATAAAAAAAATAAATGGTGGGAAAAGTGTCCGTGTTGCCAGATTGGGTTTCCCTCTGCTCAGTTAGACTGTTTGTGATTAAATTAGACTTGGGGAAAAAATGTTCAAATGATTTTTCGCTGTAATTTTAATTTGTAAAAGTTTCAGCTGGCTTATTGTGGATTGGTTAATTTTAAGCCACACATGACTGAAATTGTACGAGTGGCGCAAATCTGCCAACCAGTAATTTTAATGTTAATAAATCAATCGGGTGTAAACTTTTAATCAGAGAGCATCTGATATCTCTGATTCAGTTTCTGATTGGCTCGCTGTACTTCAGCGTATATACACTTCTGTGTGAGTGTGTGTGTGAGTGTTTAACATCACAATACTGAACTTTTCTAAGCAACATATAGTCTGAAAAATGGTAACAGGCTTACTAGAATAAGTAAGCGATAAACTCTGATGGGTGTTTAAATATATTAAATGGTTCTGACTGATTCTCTGAAGATACAGCAGATATAAAGAGTAAAGGGCTCCAGTTGAGGTGTATTTCATTGCAATAATTAATTCATTTGTTAATTTTCTAAGCTGCGTAATCCTAATTAGTGTTGCGGGCCTTGGGCGACCTTGGGCGAAGGCAGGGTACACCCTGAACAACTCACCATCACGCTCAAATCTAGAGGAAATTTGGAATTGCCAATCAGCTAACTGTGCATGTTTTTGAACTGTGGGAGGAAACCAGAGTACCGGGAGGAAACCCATACAAACTCCACAAAGAAACGCCCCGAGCCCAGGACTCGAACCCGGGGCCTTCTTGCTGTGAGGTGAACGTGCCAACCACTGCACAACTGTGCCGCCCTTGTAATAATTCAGATGTTGCATTTGTTTGCCGACTTGCTTCATTATAGCCATCAGACGTATCCAGAGTACATAAATGTTCGAGATTTAGGAAAGCACAGTTTTTAAACAGGCATCCATCTGTCTAGAGTGCTAAATACAGTAAAAATGTCCACTGCATTATATTTTCAGATCATAGTTTTGAAATTAAAGTTACATAATAGTCCATCAATACAGTATCTCTGTGTGTGTGTGTGTGTGTGTGTGTGTGTGTGCTGTTTGGAGCAATAAGTGTTCATATCAGTTAACAGTTCTGCCGTGTCTATTATGAATAACACACATGATGGACGAGGTTATAGTGTGTGTGTTTTGTTCCATTCCGCCTACTCAGTCTGCCAAATGTGCTCTTCCTGGGGGCGGCATAAAATCAAACTCAGTAAATCAATGTAATGCAGTCGGGAGCCATGTCAGAGATATAAAAGCCGGATCTGATTGAAACACGTTCTGCTTTCCTCCGATATGGATTTGCACTTCACAGATACACAATAACAATATCACACTTGGAACACTATCTAGTCTCATACATATCCTCTACATGCATTTACAAGGGGTAACTGAGAGTTTGTGAGCCCTTTAGAATATTCTAAATGTCTGCATGTTTATGATCTTAAACATTACTTCGCACACAAGTCTTTAAAAAGATAAAAAGAACTCAATTCACATATGCGCGAGTGGCAAAAGTATGTGAATCCCTAGGATTAGCTGTTATCCCCAGGGGAAATTCGTATCAGGTGTTCTCAATCTGTTGGATGACAATCAGGTGTTGAGTGGGCGTCCTGCTTTATTTAAGGAACAATGATGGATCAAAGCCTGATCGTCACAACACATATTTGTAGATGACATCAACATGAAAGAGATTTCTGAGGACCTCCAAAAAAGAGTTGTTGATGATCAGGCAGGAAAAGGTTACAAAACCATCTCTAAGGAGTTTCAAAATTCAAGACCACTGAAACCTTCTGAAAACATGGTCTACCAACCAAGATTACTTAAAGATTGAGGTGAGTAATCATCCACAAAACCATAAAGGAAAACAACGTAACTTCTAAATAACCCTTACATTGGCTATTACTGTCCATGAATACACTTTCAGGAGAAGCCTGAATGAAGGAGGCGTGGCAAAGTTAAAAGAAAAAAAAAAGAATATTGCTGCCCATCTACATCTTTTGCCAGGAGACTACTGGAAAAATTAGTGATTAGTGGTCAGACGAAGGGCGGCACGGTGGCGTAGTGGTTAGCACGTCCGCCTCACAGCAAGAAGGTCCTGGGTTCGAATCCCAGCTCAGGCGTTTCTGTGTGGAGTTTGCATGTTCTCCCTGTGCTTGTGTGGGTTTTCTCCGGGTACTCCAGTTTCCTCCCACAGTCCAAA
>JAQMYF010000005.1:26989250-27005807 GCA_030014195.1 Neosilurus mollespiculum | reverse complement strand
TCTCTCTCTCTCTCTCTCTCTCTCTCTCTCTCTCTCTCTCTCTCTCTCTCTCTCTCTCTGTGTGTGTGTGTGTGTTTTTGTGTGTGTGTGTGTGTGTGTGTGTGTATATACAGTAAACAGCTAGGCCATTTTTAGAAAACCAAACAGCTAAGTAAAAAGAGAGACATCTTCAAAAACTGGTTATGAATCGATATTCAAAATCCTTTATAAAATGAAATGAGTCTTTGATCAAAATATTTAATACATTCTAAAATGAGGACTTTAAAAAGGGTGGCAGAGTAATCACAGGTCAATGATTATAACTAGTTATATGTTCTTATCAGTTAGGCTCACAGAGAAGCTAAAGCCAATCCCAGCTGACCCTGGGTGGGAGGCGGGGTACACTCTGAACAGGTCCCCATCCTTCGCAGGGCTAACAGTGACACAAACAGACATTCACAGCTATGAGCTGTTTAGAGTGGCAAGTGCACCTAATCCAAACAAACACACAAAGAAAGCTGCCAGTTTCAAAAGCTGAACTTTGTTTAGTATGAGGCGACAGTGCTAACCGCTATACCACCGTGCTGCCCATATATAAATATGTTGTCATAAAATGGGGATATAAACACAAGGAAATTATATTATAAATCTAGTGAATAGTCCACTGACATTTTACAGATTTTGCTATATTGTATTAATACGCAAAGGGGAATTATTGCCTCTGATTTTAACTTGTCCAAAGTGAGCACAACCACACGTAAACAATGAGCACACACACATCGGGAGCAGTTTGATGCCACACACATTGGGGGTGCCCGGAGAGCAGTTGGGGGTTAGGTGCCTTGCTCAAGGGCACTTCAGCCATGAATGTGAAGGAAGGGAATGTGCAGCTCACTCCCCCACCTCCACACATTTTTTCTGCTGGTTCAGGCAACGAACCAATAACCTTTCGGTCCCAAAGCTGCTTTTCTAACCATTAGGCTACGACTGCCCCCAGACACATATAAATATGTTTGCTGAAGTTTAATGTTTTAATCCTTTTTTCAAAGGTTATTGGCAAGGGCACAAAAATTAAGGGGTGATTTGGAGAGACGAGACCTAATTGAGAGGCTGTCACCCAGTTAAGCAAGGCCTGGCTTAAGAGCATTTGCTTAATAAGCCATGTGCTAATGCAATATGGTGCTTATTTCCAATCAGCCATAACAAAGACTAATACATGCAAGGGGATGCAAGGTAATAAGGCATGCCAAAGAAAAGTAATACCGGTCGAGAGCAAAAGCAGCGACACAGCCTTGAGACTTTAGTCTGAAAACTTGAGCAGTGGACACTTTACTTAAAAAGCAGATAAAACAAGGCTGTGTCTGAGCACTGTGTTTAAGGATGATAAAAAGCTGGTTAAGAAGAAGGCCCACACTGTGAAGCTTTCAGGCCAGCTTGCTGTTCCTCTGGGTGATTGATTTACTTCAACAATGAATGGCTCATGTTGACAAATCGCTTGGTGACGACACAACACAAAACTTGCCCTTCTGCCAACATAACCCCCCCCCCCCCTCACCCTTACCCTTACACTGCGGGGTCTTGGCTGCTCTCAGACTCTGTTTGATATCCACAGACACGAGGTTGGACTCGATGGGTGGTTGTAAACACAGAGATCTCCAGAAGACTTTGGCGTAAGCGACATCCTCCTGCTGGGAGCCTTCAAACACCGTGTAACCCTCATCATCCTCATGACCTTCATCATCCTGATCAGGAGAAAGTGTTTCCCCGGCGTCCAAACCGCCCTCTTTATTCATATCAACACCTCGGTGCTCTCGAGAAGAGCTGACTGCGTTCACCGGAAGTGCAGGCAGCGCGCGTGTCGCAGTTGCCATGGAGAAAGACGCGCGACATCCACATCAAGCCCCTGTATGTATTTACAGCAGCGTGACTGTGACGTCGTATTTGTGACGTAGTAACAGCATCACCGCAACATAACAGATGCAGTCCCACTGATTACGTTGCTCTTACGTCACCGAAGTGTAGTAACTTGTCATATGTGTGTGCGATGACGCATGCGCACTGCTTAATGCTACTAAGAGGCTGGAGCCTATCTCAGCCTATAACTGGGCGAAGGTGGGGTACACCCTGAACACCTCACCAGTCCATCACAGGGCTAACACACACACATCTTGGGGCAATTTGGAACAGCCAGTTAGCCTACTGTGCATGTTTCTGGAATGTGGGAGGAAACGAGTACCCAGAGGAAACCCCGTGCAAGCACGAGGAGAACATAAAACTACACAGAAATGCCTTAAGCCCGGGGAATCAAACCCAGGCCATCTTGCTGTGATGTGCTAACCACTGCGCCACCTATTATTATTATTATTATCAATATTATCTCAACTTAAGTCAGAAACTCAGAGCTGTTCATTTTCATGTTTTTTATTTATGATGTTAATGCATTACATACTAGAGTCATTTTCAAAAACCAAGACAATAAGAACCCAGATGTGCGGTGCTGGAGCTGTTGTTCAGCTGGTAGTGAGGTTAGTGATTACCGTCAGTCCAGTTCGTAATCAGCTAACTACACTGCCATATAACAAAACAGCACAGAGTCTTCCAGAACATCCATGTCACAAGCAGATAATAAAGTGTGTTTCCTCACAACATGTAACACACAGTAACAGCAGCTCTGATGAGTTTTTACTGCCGGGTGAATTACAGGACTGATCCATGTAATGTTTCACTCTGTATTATGGTGTGAGACGTGTGTTTGACTGCAGGCTGTTGTGCTGGCAGTATGGTTAGTGATTGTAGTCTGTGGAAACCAATCAGCTAACAGCACTGCCTACAAACCAACCCCAACAGGTGAAGCGAGCAACAGGACATGACGCCAACGCCGCAAGAAAGAAACCACAGTCCAGGCATGGAAAATCTTTGGACTCCTGAGGGTGGATGTTGTCCTTCTGATGGGAAGCTTTCATTCACTCTTATGTCACGCTCATTTTCTAGGGTCACGCCGAGGCTGAAGCCTATCTCAGCCGATACTGGGTGAAGGCAATGTACACCCACAGCTTGACAGACCATCGCAGGGCAACACACATACAACCATTCACACTCACACTCAGGTCTTTGGACAGTGGGAGGAAACCAGAGTACTCAGAGGAAATCCATGCAAGCACATGCAAATCCCAGACAGAAACACCTGGGACTTGAACCCAGGACCTTTAGGACCTTGTTTCTGTGAGGCAGACACCATTACACCACCATGCTGCCAAGCTTTCATTCATTTTTTTGTAAACATACACAGTCCCCATCCAAAAGTCTTCATGTATTTTTGCTGTGCCCTGAAGGTGTGCGTGTGTGTGTGTGTGTGTGTGTGTGAGAGAGAGAAAGAGAGAGAGAGAGAGAGAGTAAAAGATGATTATGAGAGGAGAGATCAGAGATTCATCTGTAATTCATACTTTAATTCGAAGGAGAAAATTTGAATAAAGAACACATAACTGCATGATATGAATAAAATTACCATATGGTGGTGTAGTGGTTAGCATGTCCGCCTCACAGCAAAACGCTCCTGGATTCGCGTCCCAGACTCAGCGAGGGCGTTTCTGTGTGGAGTTTGCATGTTCTCCCAGTGCTTGCGTGGGTTTCCTCTGGGTACACCAGTTTCCTCCCACAGTCCAAAGACACGCATACTAGGCTAACTGCAAATTGTCTGTGGGTGTGAACGGTTGCCAGTGTGTTGCCCTGCAGTGGTTTGGTGAGTTGTTCAGGGTGTACCCTACCTTTGCCCAGATTCGGCTGAGATAGGCGCCAGCCTTCCTGTGACCCTAATAGGTTCATAATTCTAATGCAAAGATATCGTTTAAAAAATTTGTCAGAAAATGTTAAGCGAATATTTGAATCTCATTCGCATGTAAATATTTTTAAAGGTAATAGTGCTATAAGTATTAGTGAGCTGTAGAGCAACACGGCACATTAATATAGTATATCCCCACACTTTGAAGCAAAATACAGAAAATAAAAGATTTTTACGTAAATTGTCAGAAGTTTAACCCGCTCACCTGTCACGGACTCGCTTTAAATACAGCCGTACACAGACTTCCTGTACAAACCGTCCGCATGAATGCCACCTTACCCTCATGTCTTCTTTTATATCCGTCCCTTCTCTCTTCTGTGTACTATAGACAGTACCTGCTGTTGCCATGCATCTCATGACGTCACACCAATTGGTTCAGAAGTGCTCTTGCATTTGATTGGTTCCTTAAAAAAAAAGGTGGTGATCATTGTGGAAACTACCAGGGCCGTTAATAAACCTGTGAATGTCAAGCAGAGCGTAAGCACTGTAGCTAACGGCGGCATAGTGGTTAGCATGTCCGCCTGACATCAAGAACGGCCCGGGTTCGATTCACAAGCGGTGTAGAGTGTGCATATTCTCCATGTGCTTGTGTGGGTTTCCTCTGGGTACTCCAGTTTCCTCCAACAGTCAATGGAGCCCAAGTCAGCCAACTCTGGGTGAAGGCTGGGTACACCCTAAACACCTCACCAGTCAATTACAGGGCCAGCACACACTTACACTCACACCTAAGGGCAATTTGGAACTGCCAGTTAGCATGTGGAAAGGAAGGAGGAAACCGGAGCACCTGGAGGAAACCTGGGGAGAACATGCAAATTAATTAAAGTCTCCTGAAACAATGATTTAAAAGAATTATTATTATTATTATTATTATTATTATTATTATTATTATTACAGATCCAGTTGTACCTGGGACAGGATCACTTACCCGAGGAGATGTTCCCAGGAGGAAGTGTTTCTCTGTGGCTCTGAACTCAGTCTTACCCTCCCAGCCTTTATATCACACAGGAGCCGCTGTGGGGCATTTTAACTGAGCGGCATGTGAGGCGCGAGACACTGGAGGCGGGAAGGAGCGCGCGCCGGCCAGACGTCTAGTCAGAGCTACAGCAGCGCGTGGGGGGGGGGGCGGCCGGGGGGGGGGCGGTACGCGCAAGTCTCAAGGGGTTTCCACTGTCATCCAGTAGCATTAAACAGATATGAACGCAAAGATATTAAGAATAAAGTTCTATATGTTATAAGTACTTCTTATTTTAATGCTTGATTAGATTTAACTATTAATTTCTCCCAGAATAAAAAAGATATATATATAATAATAAAATATATATATGTATATATTATATTTGGCACCACAGTAGTGTAGAGATCCGCCTCACAGCAAGAAGGTCCTAGGTTCGAGCCCCGCTTGTATGGGTTTCCTCTGGGAACTCCAGTTTCCTCCTCCAGTGCAAAGATATGCACACTAGGCTAATTGGATAGGAAGTGCAACCAACCCCACCCCGAAAAATTTTGGGATGTTCGAAGAAAAACGAGGTGAAATGATGTTTCCTGGAAGGAACTACTTAATGGTACATGACAGTATGTAATATGTCAAATAAAATATTGACAAAGTTGAGTAGCCAATGGCAGTCATTCGACTGCTGTTACAGCAGCCAGAGTATATCATGAATATATGTGACCCAGTCTGGCAAAATGAGTCACAGTGACCAAAAATTCGAAATTGAGTTAGCCATACCATTTAAAAGAGGAGACTCTAAGCTTTCAAATGGTATGGCTAACTCAATTTTCAATTTTTGGTCACTGTGACTCATTTTGCCAGACTGGGTCAAATATAATGAGACAACAGAAGCTTTAAAAATTAGTCTGGTTTAACATCGCTCGTGATTGGACCGATCGTGGGCGCATCGGCCACCAGTCAGCCAATCAGGAATTAATTTATGTATATCAAGTCTTCGGCAGTCAAGCAACTGCTGCCCTGAATATCTAGTATGTCGCTATTTGCGTACATAAGCCGTGTTAGGCCTAAGCGGTGAAAGATTTATCATAGCAGCCAGCGGTGCAGCAGCAGCAGCGCATAAGGGTGAAGTCCAGGGTATGTTTGGGTTGGTAATGACTGCCATAATGCAAAAATGAAGCAATTTAAGAAAATATCTCAGAGCCTGTATACTTGGTAATAAAATGTGCTGCAATTCAGCATTTGTCAAATCATGTCAGCATTTTTGTGTCGGTCTGAATGTCTGTTTCAGTCTCTGGCATAACTGGAGTCAGGCATCTGACAGATTATCATAATGGTTATATAGATTATAATCTAATAAGAACTAAACTGTTTATGTTTCATCCCTTTCTGTCAGTTTTTCTCTTCTGTTGTGTGTTTCAGGTTTGATTCCACCCCCTAGTTAATTTTTGACTCTGATGATATACCTACACTTGAAGGACCAAAGTAACCACCATGGACAACCATTGAATGCCGCCCACTGTCGTTAATCAAGTCGAAGCAAGGAAATAAAACAAAAAGCGAATTGACTCCTTAGATACAGCCCAACCCAAGCCCTAATGTTTCTTTGAGTTAGAATTGTTTTGCAGGTTGGTAGGGTATGTGTTACAACCCCATGCTCTGTGCTGATAGTGCACAATAGCTACTCAGGGTTACCACAGAAACTATTTCATTCCTTCGCCAAAAACAGGCCCAGGCTTGCCCAAAGAAGTATAACATCCTATTCGCTGTCGGTTGCTCTGTCAACAAAACAGTTCATCTGAAACAAAGACAAATCAACATGCATCAGTTTTCCACCATGGATTATTTATTGTTTAAACCTCGCTTTATTCCTAAAATATCAATTCGAATACCTTATAGTACTGCGCTACATAAACATTTTGTTTACAATACACAGTGTTCATAAGTTAGAAATTAAATAAATAACTACAAACAATGTCATCATTATGAAATGAGTGTGATTCCCATCCATTTCCAGGAAATGCCCTGGAGCCTATCTCAGCCGACACTAGGCAAAGGCGGGGTACACCCTGAACATCTCGCCCAGTCCACTGCAGGGTAACACACACAACCATCCACGCTCCCACTCACACCCAGGGGCAATTTGGAATTAGCCTAATGGGTATGTTTTTGGACTGTCGGAGGAAACCAGAGTATACAGAGAAAACCCACACAGGTATGAGAAGAACAGGCAACTCCACACAGAAATGCCCGTGCCAAGCCCAGGACCTTTTTGCTGTGTGCTAACCACTACACCACCGTGCTGCCCTAAATGACTGTGATATCTAATGAATTATGCTTTCATCCCCCTCCGAATTGCAGGAGAATCATGGTTATAAAGATATACGGTGTGTTTTGGAAAAATAGAAAGAAAGAAAAAAAGAGAACCACAGCGCAAAGTTTAGAGATGGCGTCTTTTCACAAGAGTAAATTTGTCTGATGATGATTATTATTTTCAATTTTAGTGTTATTGCTCCTCCTGCACAATCTCTGAAAAAAGTAGCACCCTCCAGTGGTCAACATCTGTAAAAACTTGTTAGTCAACCGGAAGCTGTTGTCCTCAACATGAAACACCTGTTGAGACATTTAATTGGTCATTAATGTGACCTTTAAAAAGCTCAATCCTCCCATCTCTTGCTGTGCTTTAAGTTCTTAGTAAATTCTTGCCCTGTGCCTTTTTTTTTTTTTTAAAGCAACAATCTAATGTGCCTTTGATATAAGCTTTGTTTTTAGGATAATTTTAATTGCACTTTTAAAGTAAAAGAAGCTTGTGTTTAGAGAAAATGAAGGAAGAGATTGCTGCTACAGTTTTTTTTGTGGCAAGACTGGCAAAGAAACATGGCAAGCTGGAGCGCTTGTGCCGGGAGAGGTTTGCGGTGGCTTTTAGTGCTGTCCTTTTTGAGACCTATAAAAGCCACTGGTACCCGGAGAAGCCATGTAGAGGACAGGCTTTTCGGTGAGGAGCTGTGGTGTAAATAATGACAGTAAAGAGGAAAATATTGACCTGATTTTATGATGTTTTTCAGGTGTCTGAGAATGAACAAGGCCCAGGTGAGGGACCCTATAATTGAACGTGCTTGTAAACAGAGTGGTGTTGATTATGAGAAGCTGGGTTTGCCTAAAGAGATCACCATTTGGGTAGATCCCGGAGAAGTGTCATGCAGGTATTTTGTCTATATTACTTGGTAGCCTTGCTTGTACACAAACCAAAAATAATACTGTATCCTATATAGTTTTGAACACTAATTTTGTGACATAGTACATTACAATCAGAGACTGCTACCTTGCCCTTATAAATAATTGGAGACCTTTTCTGTTCTTGACCTACAGTTACCTTTTCATAAACTTGTTTCAGCCTCTGGTCCTGAGTTTGCTCACTTATTTGCCAGGCTGCTTAGTCATATTTGGGTTGAAGAAGGGCTGGAGCCTATGTCAGCTGATACTGAGTGAAGATGAGGTACACCCTGAACATCTCGCCAACTATTACAGGACAATGTGCCCATCCAGTCACACCTAGGGTCAATTTGGTAGAGACACTTGGCCTAATGTGCATGAATTTGAGCTGTGGGTGGAAACTGGAGAAAGTATGGTGAGAACGTGCAAACGCTACAGAAATGCCTGAGCCAGGTCCTTGTTGCCCTTGGTTCCGAGTTGCTCCCCTGAAAATTTGATCATGTTTCAAGCAATTCTCAAGTTATATGCATAGCCAAAAAAAAAACAAAAAAAAAACCCTGAACCCGAAAACAATACCAGCTATGCTATCATATCTGGTAAATATTGGAAGCCATGCGTATACCCTTGTTTACTTGGGATTACCTGCTGTAAACTACTATACACAACTCAGCAGCTGTAATTGTTTATTGCAGGTATGGTGAAAAAAATGCTCCGTTTTGTGTGACTCTGTTGGAGGGGCAAAAAGGAGACAGTGAGTTCTCACGCAGGATTAACAATGCTGTGGAGCGTGCGACCTCAGACTACCACTCGGGTACCTCTTCGGATGAAGAGGGTGTGAACAGCAGCATGAGCAGCACTAGCAGCACCAGCTTGCTGGCTGCTCCAGAGCCCAAGTGCATCCCAACTGTATCCAATCCCAACAGTGTCTATCAGGTACTTTTTTATAAGAGAAAATGGGTCCCAAACTTGGTCTGGTGGAAATTCTTCTTGTCCTTCATGTGTACTTGAAAACTGGAAGGGCTGTTAATTGGCTGACTAACTGACTTGTGTGCTGTGCAATATACTGTACAGGCTCAAGCTCCCCAAACCAGGATTGAGGGGTATCTCAAAAGTTGAATGTTCTTAACTGACCCAGGGTGCTTCAATCTTGTCCACAAAGGATCAGTGTAGCTGAAGGCTCTCATTCCATCCAAGTAGATGCCAAGACTTGTTAGTTTATTTTGGTCTCCTGTGAACAGTCTGCTGTGCTTCCAATTTGGTTGGAATGAAAGCCTGGCTGGTGGGTTAAATACCCTGGTTGACAACTGGGCTGTGTAAAATCTTGAATGGGTTGGTCTTGTATTCTTCTGTTAATGTACCTACTTCACCCCTTTTATTCTTGCAGTTCAGTGAATTTGGCCCACCTCCATCCATGCCATGCTGGTCTGCTTATCCCAAAAGGAAGCCTTATACCAGTGAAGGTTACCAGCAGCACTCAAATGGTCAGTACCCTCCACACAATGGCTTCAAAAGCTACAGACCATCTTATGCCTTCTCTGGTCCACGGGTTGACAAATACCACTGGGTTAGCAAGAGCCGCTCATGATTGAGCTTTGGAGCACTTCAGATGTTGTGCAGCCTTGATGGCTGATTTAAATGTTAATTCTTGAAAGTATTTATGGAAGTGTAATGCTAACTGCCATTTCTGGCATGTTTTAAATTTGTTTTAATAAATTATGTTGTACTGTATACTAAGCAGAGAAAATAAAATCTGGTTTTAAACTGGCTTTGACTAAAGTGTGGCATAGCATCCACTAGATGGCAGCATGCTCTTTGTCTGTAGAATCATTATGTAATGGCAGCTTGTTTCTTTAGTTACATGAATGTGTATACTTGTGCTTACATGAGTCTCTAAGGCTGTCTTGAATTAAACTAATCCCCTGCCAAAGGTCATGTTTATCTGTCAGTCATGGAGCTGAACAGCTGCTTTTTTTTTTTTTTCCCCCCCAACTAAGTTTATTTGATGGAGTTCTAGTATTACTGAAAACACGTGTACTCACTTTCAAAAAGTACCTTTAGAGTGGTGCTTCCCATTCCTGTTTATTTGAAACTCTTTTACTTGAGTGTTTGCTCTTGACTAGCAACCCATGCCTTTATCAGAGACATGGTGAACCAAGTGACAATAACTATGCTAGACAGGAGGTCTTATCATGATCAGGCTTGTATGAGCTGCTCTCAATTCAAGTTGAGTCACATTACTGTAATGTTTTCAATGCCTTACTCTACAATAGTAAAGGTGCACCCCTTTTAAAGGGCATGAGAATCTTTACATTTCAATGTGCCACTTGGTGAAGGGTCACAGTGTTGAAAGGTCTGACAGTTAACCAACCTGTTTGCTTAGCCTAATGTGGCAACTTGACTTTCTGTGCTGGAGTGCCATTTTGCTGAGCTCGCAGATAAGTAGCTTAACAACATTTTTGTGCAGCTTGTCCTAACATTTATTTTGGTTAAATTGGGGAGGGGTCACTTAGTCAAAAAATTAAAAGTCCACCGTTTCCAGACAATTATAAGGCTACTGTTAAGTGTCTTAACACATTTGAAATGAAAATATAGTTTGCTGTTACATGTATTATATGGCAATAATATGCACAATCTAACTGGTTGATGCCTGGGCAAAATAACTGCATATGGCTGTGTGTGTTAGCAAGAGGCTGCTCTTTAGCAGCTTCTGCTGGAAGTGGGAACAAGCTGAAAGTGATCGGTCATGAATGCATGTTGAGACGGGATGCAGACACTAGATAAGTTTATTGTGGCTTTGGAATTCAAGACATGCAGGGAATAATGCACAAACCTAAACAAGTAGACAAAGCATGTAGCTGGCTGTTAAGTACAAACTAAGCAAAATGTGCTTGGAGCAAAGCTATGAAAATACCAATAACTTGGACTACAGTGAAATCTACAGAACTGCAAACTAAAAAGCTGATGCCATGACCACTGCTGCATGGTGTAATGTTCCCCAGGTGGCTGAAGCAAGAAGAGAGCTTCAGTCCACTTCCTGATTGTGCTTGCAAATGCTGCCCATTCTTTGAAGACTTCATGTTCAGAAGCAGCGTAGTAACAGAGCCTTCGGTGAAATAAAAGCCGCCATATTAAAATGTCATAATAAACTGCCTGTTAAACTCTCTTGCTAGGTCTGTACAGCCCTTTTAGCTCAATCTGTAAAAGCCCTCAGGCTGAAATTTCTCTGCCCAGTCCTGACACTCAGTTTATTTATTCACAGCCCCCCACCCCATTAAAACACTGAAGTATTAAATATGAAAAAAGGCCAGCCAATACAATTAAGTTTTGACAAGACTACTTGTTCAGGCAGGAAAGAGTTTAAGCTCTAAGTCTTCACCCAAAGCTTCTACTCAACACCTTACTGTCACACTTTTCTTTTTTTTTTTATCTGGCACTTTAAAAACAAAAGAAGTACTAGGGTGTGATAAAGCTACGGGAAATCGCATTGATAATGGGCTTCTTCTGCAGTATGTCTATTTTGGAATGTGACAGCGCTTTTGTATCTTCCCTAGAACTGGGAGGGTCTGTAACATCCTATGGTGGTGTCTGGCCCTTACTGATAACAGTGTTGGACTATAGGTCACATGTGGCTCTCAAATGCCTGGCCAGAGAATAAGTTTCAATGTAATGCAGTTCCCCCAGCAGGATGTCAATCATACTGCACCCCTTACAGTATCATCCAAGCATGTGTCCTTGGGACCCCTCCTTCTGCTCGTCCCTCATGGGTACTATGCTTCACCTTCTCATTCAGCAAGAATGCAGTACTGAAGGGCTGTTTACTTGCCACTTAATGCATGTGAGCTTTTACACTTGAACTTTGAAGGAAACATTCTAGGTGCCATTGTCCCATCTGTTTCCTTTTGATTTTTCTTTTTTTTGCCCATGGTAAAAATAAACCCCAAAACAAACAAGTAGGATTAATGTGAGCTAGAATGCTCCTACCAGCAAGCACATAAACAAAGATCCCAACAGAGATACACCTGTGTTTGTTTACCTCAATAACACTAAAGAAAATGTTAATGAAGACTGTTTCTACCCTCCCCTCTTTGGGTCTCTGGTGTAACGCCCCATTTAGTGTCTGTAGTCAATTATCCCACCGGGGCTGTTTTCTGATGTTTACGAAAGGAAAATCCATGCAGGATTTGTGAAGACGTCTATTTACAAAGTAAAGAATGAATGTTTGACATGACTATTTTTGTGCCACCAGTCAGCAAAGTTGGAGCGACACATAGAGATCACCATCTGTGTCGTCTTGCATCGCTGCCGTTCGTCATTGTTGCACTTCTAATTCTCACCTGCTCCTTAACCAGTCAACTTACTTCAACCTAACTTTCACAGAATCTTAATTACATCTTACTGATTTGCTTATTCTATTTTATTTGTATTAACTAGATTTTTACATTTTTTTGGGGTCGGGTGTTCACATTAATGTAATATTTTATTTTAATACTAAGATAAGCAGTGCAGGAGCCTCAAGTATATCTTCGAAGTCTCACATCTAACCTAGTATTATTTCTTCATGAATTCCATGTGACGTCTTCTTTTATCCAGTTCCCTGTATAGCAGAAAGATAAAACTCCCATAGGTCCCTCCTTTAGGAACCAGACTCCAAAAGCAAACCTGTCCTCTGATGACGTACCTTAAGTACTAAGGGTTTTTTTTTTTTTTTTTTTTTTAAATGTATGCGTATATTGCAAAATGTATCCATCAGAGGTTGTGTACTGAAGCAGTAGTAAAACTTGGGCTTAAACTGTTTTTGGGAAGCGTAGCTCCACAGAGAGAAAAATAAATATACTTTAATCCTGCAGTGGACTAAAAGGGTGAACACTGAGATAAGGGTACAAACAGGGGCTCAAGAGCTTTAAATTTTAAAAAGTGCATTGTGTAGTTGCTGTCAAACAAGCCCTTCTACATTGGCACAGAGAAGCTACCTGCTGTAATCTGTCATGATCATTAAGCTTAAGATGTTATAGGTGGCCATTCATGAACCAGCAGCCTGTGTGTTTTATCTTCCATTATTTACATCATTTTGGCTGAATACCTTAAAATAAAGTTTCACAGTTAAACTACCCCTGTATCTCTTGTTCACCTGGTTTGTTTTTTTTCAACATTTTGTTTTGCTTCTGTGTGTTTGTCAGTACAACCCACACGGGTGTGTTTACGATAATAAGGGCGCATGATTGAAGAAACAATATTGTGTGTACATGATAACTCGGCAGTGCAACACCAATTCATAGAAAGCAGACAAGCCTGAGATCAAGTGGGAAGAAATAGAAGATTTCTCTCTCTCTCTCTCTCTCTCTCACTCACTCACACACAGCTCACACTTGATAAGTTACTTCAAACTTACCAGTTTTCCATTGCTCATGTTGTCAGTGTCTGTGTTAATGGTCGCCATCTTGATTTGATGATAGTTCTTTGTTCTATCTCCAGATGGCATACCTGCTATGATTTACATTCTCCAGATCATCATGCCCAGTGTAGGTGATACTGCCACTCATTTTCAGGTGCAAGCAAATGGTTTCAAAGATTTTTTTTTTTTAATAATAGCTTTCTTCCTACCATTTCGCTAAAATCAGGTCCATGTTTCTGGGCTGTAATAATCTTGTAAACAACGTCTAGCATCTGAACTGTGGATCAAATGACTTGTGGTGAAGTTGTGATTGTACCCCCTTTTTTTAAAACCTTTTTTTATTTATTGATTGATTTTTAAATAAGAGATTTTATATAAACAAGCACTCAGAGGGCACAAACCTAAACAAACACAAAACAAAAATTTTAAATGCTGCCAAATGCGCAATCTGGATCACATCTGGATGAAACTTAATTTATGTGTGACATAAATGCTTTGGACGCTGAATATACCTAGCAAATTTCATTCAAATCGGATGTGTTTTGACAGAGATATTATTATTATTATTATTATTATTATTGGCAACATATGGCAACAATAGGAACATCCTTCACTGATCACCTATCCATCATAAATTCTCACTGATCTGTCAAATTGTGGACTGTCAAAAACTATGAAAAAAGTTAGCAGTCATTATCTATACATTATATAAAACTCTGCTAGTGAATATTCACTGTGTATGTATATATAATGACTAACGTTTTTCGAACTTTGTCCTGAGCTTGTTTTGATAGGTTGTTCATGATGTTTAGGCATGTTTTCTACCAAGCTCTGGGCCATTCTAGGAACATATGTGTTTATACAGAGATCAGATTACACTTTAATTAAACACAGGTGGGCTCCATTCCTCATTTGATGGCAAGTAATTGTGCCGGGGTTTCACATCAACAATTGTAAAAACGTATGCAAGTAGATTTGTGGCCAAAAGACTATATTCATTTTTCCCTTCATAATTACTGACAGAAACCACAAAAGAGGCCCAATGCACCCACTGGTGCAGAATGGAAATGTAGGTAAATAGAAAACTAGAAAACATTTTATATATACAGTATAATCCCAGTGTCCATTTCAATTCCAGATAATAACATGGCAAATGATGGATTATGTGGAGGGATACTGTATGCGTAGTTATTTAAGATATAGAACATAAAATTTTGGAAACATGTAAATCCTTTTCCTTTTATTATGCATGAGAGGTCTTCTGCTCCATTAGACGGTCGGTTGTTCTGGTGTCTTAATGCCAAGAAGTGTCGCTAACAAAGCGGCACTGTTGGAAAACAAGGCCTTTCAGTGTTACGAGGACACTGGTGTCTAGCAAGGCACTGCATAAATACAGTCTAATTGTTGAGTTTGAATTCCTTCATATATTAGGAAAAAAGTCAACCCTTATAGATATTTTCAAAAAACACTTCTTTTTTTATGGATAAAAATCTGTTTACAGGAACAATGAGCAAAGATGTGCCAAGAAGAAGAAGGATTTGTTTAGCACATCACAGCACAGTGAAATCCTTTTCTTCACAGCATGTTAGGGAGTTGGGGTAAGAGCCCAGATTCATCCATGATAACTACAGTTCCTCTGTAGCAGAGAGGATTAATGCACAGAGATAGAGACAGTCTGGCGGTGCTGAGGCCTGAACCTCTGACCTTTTGATCAGTAACCCGGAGCATTACCCGTTGAGGCACCAGAAAAGAATGTGGAAAGTTAGAACAGGAAATGTGGGTGGAGTACAATTTGTCAAGTATTTCAATTCTGTCAAGTTGTTTTGGGGCCTCCATAAAGGTCGCACGTGGGGAAAAGAAAGAATTACATACATTTCCTTCCCTTTAAGAACCAATAGCCTGGAGTGAATAGAATTTTAGAAATTTCCATCTGAGAAACTTAGCAACATAAACATAGGCATTAAACATCACCTTGTTTTAAATTCATCCTAGGGGTGTACAAACTGTTGCACACAGCTGCCTTGCACACAAAAAAACCTGAAACGGCACTGCCAGTAAAGTGTACCACAAATTGCGTGCCTCACAAACAGCTATCTCTCTCAATCAAGATGTCAGGAAGGCTCTTCTGATTGGCTGTCTTGCTGAATGTGGGGGGAGGCCTTAGGGGCCGCTTAGAGCTCCTTGGAAGATCAGGGAGAGATTAGTTTATACTTTCTCTAAACACTGAAGCATTTTTGTCCTTTCTTTATGAAAGAAGCTCCATCTGGATGTCCTTATACAAATCAAGACAGGTTTTTTTTTCTCAACAACAACAAAAAAAAATCCTCAAAAGGCTTTGCCTGACTTTACCACCCAAGCTCCAGGGAGGAGCTTCTGAGCAGTGATTTCACCATCCGCTCCTGTTTCAGTGCCCCACCTCCTTCTTAAGAAGAAACAACAGACAAAGGGAGGGTGTTCACAGAATTGAGGAAAGAGTAGAAACATTTTCCCAGAACCCCTAATTGTGCATGTGATCTCGTCAAGCAGATAAAAAAATTAATAGAAATATCCAGAATTTCACAACAACAGTGCTATACTGGGCATAAAGGCCATTAAGCCAACAATACTTGAAGTAGGAATTTCAAAATAGAGTGCACTTTTAAAAAAAAAAATAAAATTATTCTAGTACCCTTTAGGGGAACCGCATGACTTTTGGGAGGTACCCTTACTTAGATACAATGATACATCTTTTTTTTTTCTTTATTTATTTTTTTACCTCCACCAAGTAGGTTAAGTTTTTTTACGAGTAAATTTATTTGTTTGTTTGTCTGTCTCTTAGTAACTTTCTGTCCACAGTTTTTGACAGATCAATCAGACATTTTTATGATGGATAGGTGATCACCCAAGGATGCAATTGGCAAGAATCCATTACACTGATGATGTCACAAATATGATAAAAAAAATTTTTTTGAAAAAAATACAAATCTTCTAACGGGCAAAATATAATGAAACACCCCCCCCCCCACATATCTGATAAAACACGTCCGATTTGAACACAATTTGTTACATATATTCAGGATCCAGTGCTTTGATGTCACACCAAGTTTCATCCTGATCTGATCCAGATTTTGGATTTGGCTGCAATTTGAACTGAATATAGGATGGATATATATATATATATATATATATATATATATATATATATCA
>JAQMYF010000005.1:26973953-26984290 GCA_030014195.1 Neosilurus mollespiculum | reverse complement strand
TATGTATATATATTTATATAAAACTCTACTATAAGGGCCTGTTATATACAATCCCACAATCCCAACAATGATTTGTAAATAATCTTTATTTTTTCCCACCCAAAATGGAGTTTTGGCAGAGATTTTGTAATCAGCAGTGTCTTGTCTTTCTGTCTGTGAACAAAATCCTGACCACACCTGTACAAGAATCTTCACCAGCCTTGGTGGGAACACTGAGTCCCAGAGATGATTTAATTTTGGAATGTCAAGGTCAAGGGTGAAGGTTAGAGCAAGGTGACAATTTTTTGAGAGAATTCTCCTACTACTTAGAAATGAGTGCCAAGAGACATGCTGTTATATTGAACACTAATAGGAAACCAGGTCCAAGTCAACTCACTGCAATGTGATGCCAACTCACCAAACCAGGTGATAATAACTCATTGCACTAAAAATCTCTATATACAGGTCCCTAACCTTAACCTTTACATCAAGACATTTAAATTGTTGTTTAAAAAAAATGTTGATGTTACCATTCTTATACATATATAATACAAATAAGGTGTGTTGAGAGATGACATGTGCAGTGAATTTGCAATGCAGTGAGTTGACCTGCTCTCTAAGAAACCATATGTGACTGGATCTAGTGAAACCCACCGCTTGTCGGTAAATACATAATGAAAAATTATTTTAATAACATTTTAGTTGATTTTGGGCAAAAAAGAGAAATGTAATATTTAGTTAGGTCGCCAAAGTCATTTTAGAATTACGGTCACAATTCCAAATTGATATATGGTTGGTACCTGTACATTTGTGGCATTTGACATTATTATACCATGGAGCACCTGAGGGTTAAAGGCCTTGCTCAGGTGTCCAACAGTGGCAGTTTAGTGGTGCTGGGGCTTGAACCCCCAACTTTCTAATCAGTAAGCCAGAGCTTTAACCACTGAACCACCACTGTTCCATTAGTCAGTTGATACCATTGCATATGATATGGTGTGCGATGAGAAGAAAAACAGTAGACAACTGTAAACCCCCTTTTCTTGGTTTCCTTATGACGTGTCAACCAAGGTTAAAATAATCAGAGCAAATATCATCCAATGTGTATGAAATAGGTAACATCTTAAAGCTTACAAACAGATCTTTCTGATGGTAACAAAAATTCTCAGTTTAGGTTTTTGACACAGTGTGCCTGGTTTCAGTCACACATTTTGAAAAAGTGGAGACTTTAAAGTCTTAACCTTTCCTGGACTCCTTTTGTACCAATATATAATGACATCACCTGTTTCAGATTACTTAATTGTTGAATTGTTCCAACTCATTACAAGCCCTAAACTGTCCCGGTTCCATTATTTTTTTATTATTTTTTTTATGTGCTTAATGTGCATAAGAATGGATGTATATTAGCAAATTAAAAGAAGATGATCAGATAAAACAGGAAATAGGGTAATTTTTTAACATCTGAAATACAAATCCAAAGATACAAATCACAGTCAATTTAGAAATCACTGCAATTTTCTTTAATATCTGTATGTACTTTCTATACCGTCCCGACTTTTTCTGATTTTGGATTGTAATATTTAGATCTTCGCTTAGTTACAAATAAAATGTAGTTTTTGTTTATGTTTGAATAGAATTTCATCAGTGTGGCCAAGTACTGATGTTGAGTAAAGAGGCCGGGGGTGCAGTTGGCATTCCAGTTCATCTTAAAGATGTCCAGAAGGGTTGAGGTCACGGTTCTGTGCAGGCCACTTGAGTTCTTCCGCTCTAACCCTGGCAAGCCTTGCATTCATGGGGCTCGCTTTGTCCCAGGGGTATTGTGTTATTGAAAACACGTTTCGGCCTGCTAGTTCCAGTAAAGGAAAATTGTAATGCGACTCCATTCATAGACATTCTCTCCAATTGTTTGCGTCCAACTTTGCGTGATTTGTGGAGGACCCTGAGGTGTGTGTGGTAGTCAGGTCAAACTTTTGTCCATATGGTTTCTATATATTTTGGCTGATTGACATTTGCAAATACTGTATGATGCAAACAGTGTAATATCCCACAATTCAGTTCTAAGCCATTATACTACAAATGGAATAATACCTTGAGTCAAAATTGCCTTTTAAAGGTATCTATTCACTGATAATAGCTTGTGTGTTTCATCATCCACTATCATTTCAAGTCCTGGCTTGGGCAATTCTGTGTGGAGTTTGCATGTTCTCCCTGTGCTTGTGTGGGTTTACTCTGGGTACTCCGGTTTCCTCCCAGAGTCTAAAGACATGCACATTAAGCTAACTGGCTGTTCCAAGTGCCCGCAGGTATGTGTGTTGGCCCTGCGATGGTCTGGCTAACTGTTCAGATCAATTCAAATCTTTGCTTATAACTGAGCCTCGTGTTCTGATGCTTTTGACTACGAGAAATCCAAACATGACAACCATTCTGATCTCAGGTGATGGGAAACCCTGCCTCATGAGCCTTGAACATTTCTTGTCTATTTTCGTCGAAATCGGCCATTTTCAACCTTACGTTCTGCTGAATTTTGCTGCACAACTTTTGGAGAAATACCGAGAGAGCCACAGCAATGGGACCACAAGAAAGTTAGCAAAAATTTACAGTATGATCAATAATGTCAAGCTTTACAGCACTGCGCAGACGCAGAATTGCCACTTCAGCCGCAGAACCTGAAAAGAAGAAAGTGGAACAGGTGTAGTGTACCCTGCATTCACCCAGTGTCAGCTGAGAAAGACTTCAGCTTCCATGCAAATGTAATAGGATTAATCGGGGTTGGCAAATGAGTGAGAGTGAGAGGGTGGGTGAATACAGTGTTATCCTGGTGAAAACACCCCAGATTACAGACTTTGTATCTATACACGTATTTATAAAATATCTCTATCTGTAACTATTCGTGCTCTCTAATAAATGTAATAAAAAGAATTTGAGCGTCTGGACTATTGGCATGCTCGATGCTTCATTACTATAGAACGGAAGTCAATGATAGCATTGTATGCGGTCATATAGTCACAAACAAAGAACCAAACAGTCATAACAATGATGCATATTTTGACTCTTATCCCCATAAAACATACAAACAAAAGCACCTATTGTTTCTATCCTTGTGCACCAGTCAGTACAAGATCCATTTACATTTTTTTTCCTGAATAAAGAAGACACAGATAAAAGCAATGATCAAATTTTTATCCATTTTATTAGTATCTTTAGTATTCATATACAAAATCAGGATGCATTCTTAATCATATAGAAAATAATAATGTAGTCGCAGTGCACATCCATCACCATTCATTCTTTGGTCATTAACTGATTTTGAGATTTAATAATAGAAAGAAAAATGAGATCATTTATTTATTTTAATAAATTACTACCACACTTTATATGTCCATAATGAGAGGTGGGGTCGGGGTGGAGCTGTTTGCGGGCATAATTTGGCTCCTCGCCCTTGTAACCTGTCGTTAGTCCTGTTGATGTATTATCGTTATAATGACACTGGAAATGATGACAAAAATGATTCCTATGACCAGTGCGGCGATATTCAATTTCTTGGCCAAGCTGGAATGCGCCTTAGCCCTTGCAGCATCGCCGATAAGATTAGCCGCGTCAGTCTATAATAATAAAGGTTATAATGTTTATCTTCTTCTTCACTATTCTTATTTGCAGTGAGAAACACGTCTCCAAATGAAGAAATGATGTCAGATTACTTACCCGGCAGGAGAAGACAATTGCGATGATTCCAATAGGAGTACAGCAGCACAGTGTATTAAAGATGGACCAACCCAGGTATGTGGGTGCACTGGATACACCAGTAGGCATAGTTGCTTTCCCCTCCATCTTCCGATTGCTTTCTCTGTATGCGTTTGTATGCGCTGAGGCTTTAATAAGAATGCGGGGTGGGTGGTAGTACCACTTTGACTTTTTCACAGTGGGATGTGGTCTGGCAAAGTAAAATCACTTTGTGACAAAACAGCATCCCGTTTTAACATGAGACCTAAAATGAGACCTCACCAGACCATCACGGAGACAACACACACACACATGAAAGTATTCACACTTAAAGGTAATTTGGAACAACCGATTAGCCTAATGTGCATGTCTTTGGACTGTGGGAGGAAACTAGAGTACCCAGAGGAAACCCACACATGCACAGGGAGAGCATCGCTTCACAGAAACTCTCTTGCCGAGCCCGGGACTCGAATCCAGGACCTCATAGCTGTGAGACTAGCCACCGTGGAACTTGTCTAGAAAGATGAGGAGGCTTAAAGTCAGGTGTATCTATCATTGGCACTACATGGCATAAAATTTGTTCTCTGAAATGCTCAAATTGAGGCTCAGGTAAATGCTTATTTAACATTCCACCTTTGCACGTCTGCATTTCCATCTAACAGCAAGAAGGTCCTGGGTTCAAGCCCTGTGCCCAGCGAGGGTGTTTCCTGGTGGGATTTGCATGTTCTTCACATGCTTCTCAGGGTTTCCTCCAAGTACTCCGGTTTCATCCCACAGTCCAAACACATGCACATTATGCTAACTGGATAGCTCGATTGCCCCGAGCTGAGAATGTGGGTGTAAAAGGCTGTGGCTGTGTGTCTATGTTGGCCCAACATTGGTCTGGCGAGCTGTTTAGGGTGTTCCTTCAACTGGAGGCAGCTGGGATGGGCTCCAGCCTCCCTGTGACTGTAGTTAAGTATAAAGCGGTTTGGAAAATGAAATGAAAGTAAATTAATATTTGGACTTGTTGTATTCATTCATTTTCTGAACCGTATAATCCTATAGCGGGGAGGCTGGCGCCCATCTCAGCTGACTTTGGGTGAGGGCAGAGTACACCATGGACAGCTCACCATGCCATCACAGGGCAGAAACATGCTCACAGCTCCATGCAGCCTCCTCTTTACAAAAGTCTGCAACGGCTCTTTTTCATGCCTCTCACTATAGACAGTGAGAGACATGGCTGGCCTTTGATAACCCAGTTAGTAGCACTGGGGGGGACAGCAGTCACAACTCGGTGATAGAGGGGCTTGAACCCCCGACCTTCAGATCAGTAGGCCAGCACCTACCACCAGGCCATCACTGCCCCTTGTATTATGTGTGTGTGTGTGTGTGTGTGTGTGTGGGGCCCAGTGGCATAGTGATTAGCATGTCCTCTCAAAAGGAGGTCCTGGGTTCAAGTTCCGGGCTCACTGAAGCCATTTCTGTGTGGAGTTTGCATACTCTTCCTGTGCTTTCATGGGTTTCCTCGGTGTGCCGTGGTTTCCTCCCACAGTCTAAGCAAATCTAACTGTGGCGAAACCATTTTAGCCAGAAAATGGGCTTTTAATCCCGGAACGTGGGCAACGCAGTGGCATAGTGGTTAGCTCATCTGCCTCACAGAAAAAAGGTCCTTGGTTTGAGTCCTGGACTCGGGCATTTTTGTTTGGAGTGTAGATGTTCTTCCTGTGCTTGTACGCATTTCTGTTGGGTACTCTGGTTTCCTCTCAAACAAAAACATGCACATTAGGCTAATTGGCTGTGAGTGTGAATGGTTGTGTGTGTGTGTGTATGTGTGTTGGCGCTGTGATGGTCTGTTGAGCTGTTCAGGGTGTACCCCGACTTCTCTCAGTGTAGGCCGAGATAGGTACCAGTCTCCCAATGACCCTAATAAGAGTGAGTTGTTGGGCTGAACAGTTTCCAGAGATTGAAATCCCCTTTCAAGCCCCTAGTAAATTTGTGACACAAACCTAATTTATGTTTAGTATCCATTGTAAACCAAATTTCTATTTATAAAAATGCAAATGTCTTTTTATGATGGTCCCATTTGACATTATTTAGGTTATTTTTTTCAAAGAAACATTACACCGGCCTTTTAACACTAATATACTGAAATTATCTCAAAGATTATAAAATAACGAACCATCATACAAGCTCCAAATACAAAGCAAAGTTATCTCAGTCATAAAACAAAACATCTGCTTTTCATTAGAGCAGCATGGTGGAGTTGGATTTCCGGGCTCGGGCATCTCTGTGTGGAGTTTGCATGGTCTCCACATGCTTGCATGGGTTTCCTCCAGGTACTCTGGTTTCCCCTTACAGTTCAAAGGCATGCACGCTTGGCTAACTGGCTGTTCCAAATTGCCATTAGGGGTGAGTGTGAATGGTTGCGTGTGTTGCACTGTGGTGGACTGGCGAATTGTCCATGCTTTCACCTACTGTCGCCCTTGCGACCTTAGTAGTAATAAGTGATTTGGGGGATGGATGGATGGTTTTCATTAATGCATTCCAGCGCAGAGTGAAGGAAACAAATAAAACTTTACATTGTCAAATGTACAAATCATTGACTTCATATTACATATCCTCAACACATTAACTGCAACATTCTTTTAATAAAATCTCTACAGTGACCTGCATCTATCACAGTTTGGCCCTTGTTAAAGTTGCCTAAGATCCTCATGCTTGTAAAGCCATGAAGGACAAACCCACCCACTCACTCACTCTCCATCCCCCACACATTCCCCCACACACAAGAATCCCGGTGTTGGTTTTAATTTAAAGAGAGAAAGAAAGAACCATTGAGGAATAAAGAAGCATAAATTCTTATTGACTTCATTTGGATTTGCATAATTATACATGTAGTAAAAAGAATATCGTGGTATTTATATAAATATAACACTAAAGATGGAGCTGTCGACACGCCAGACTTGCTGTAGTTGTTATAAAAAGGAAATAAAAGTAACAAGGGCGAGGCATTCATCCATTTCCTTTTTCAACCATATCCTCTTGGAATAAAGTACCCAAAGAGAATTGGACACACAAAGATGGTAGAACAGACAAGTTGATAATAATGCTTATAAATCCTAGCGGTGAAGGCATAATGTCCGAGATGGGATACAGTTCCAGTAAAAAGTTCTTCTTATTAAGCACACACAAGTGGTATAATCCAATACTTCAAGCAAAAACATAAACAGACACAGGCGGAGATCAGTTAAGCGGCCAGCCAGACATCAAGGGCAAAATCCAAAATGCGTAGTCAAAAGATCAAGCCAGGTTCATACTCTGAAATAACAATGGAAGACTATGAAGGCTTCGCAAAGACTGGCAGACAAAAAAAGAAGAAAGAGAAGTTGCTTCATGGTGAGTGGGTGTGCATTGACAGCCCTTGTACAGTGTGTGTAGAAAAGGATCGCCATCTTCAAAATATTCACATTTTGTCGTTTGCAGCCTGGAATAAGGACACACAAAATGTTTTCCCCATCTGTATTTACTATATATAATAAATAAACAAAATGAAAAAAAAAAATTTAAAAAACATCCACCGAGGTGGTTAAAGGCTCACCCCCTCCTAAAGGTACTTGCCTAAATACCATTAAGGGTGTTAGCAAACAAAAAATAGCTCAGAGATAGCAGTTATGTAACAAGATTTCCAGAAGTCCATGTTGCTATCCATTCCAATCTGCTCCATGTTAGTTTCTAACACTTTAAACCTTTTTAAGGCTATTTAAATAATATAGATTAGTATTTTGGAGTATAATTGACTTTTTAGCCACTGGATTTGCATAAAAATCATGACACAACTCCTTTAAGATCCTTATGCTTGCCCAATTATCCTGTTTCCACAACATCAACTTTGGGAACAGTTGCTTCCTAAGATATTCCAATCTGGCACTTGTTACAGTTGAAGCTGTTTGAGATCTTTACACTTTCCTTATTTTCCTGCTTCAACACTATATTAAAAAAAAAAACCCTTTTTCCTTCCTAGCTGCCACTGTAATGAAATTATCAATATAATTCCCTTCACTTGCCAATGGTTTTAATGTTATGGCTGATCGATGCATTTAAAACCTTGGCTTCAATAACGTCACAGAATCTCAGGAAAGTAAACTAGACCCGAACCCACGCTTGCACAGAGAGCTAGTCTGCTGTGTGGACAGTATATTTGAATGCTGAGGGATCCATTCATCCATAGGGGCATCCCAAATAAGGCAAGAAAGAGAAATTCAGATATTAAAAAAAAATTTACTATCAATTTATTATTACTATCATTTTCAAATATTACAAAAAATGTCCAAAACAGTGAAAGATGACAGGAAAAACCCTGCAAATAAATAAATAAATAAAATAAAATTCTACATAGTACATAACCTATTTAACCAACCCAGTGCATCAAGCATGGCAGCCTTTTTTTTTTTTTTTAATCTCCATTAAAAGTGCAACAATATCGCAGCATCACCATGAGTGTTCGTGTCCGTGACCATCTATAAAAGGGAAAAAGTTATGTTCAGTTTCTTTTTCATTCCTTTTTTATTTGCACGAAGAACTTAATCTGGTACTAAGAATTGATGTGAAATTACTTACCCAGAAGGAGAATGCAACTGCAAGGATTCCAAGAGGAGTGCAGCAGCGGATGAATCAGGTCAGGTATATGGGTGCATTAGATACACCAGTAGGCATATTTCAGTTCATCTTTTGGTCTGCTGCACCAGCTGTTGAGGAACTCTTCAGGAGTGTGGGGTAGGTGTTCCCAGATGCTTTAGATATTCACTATCCTGATGGGATTGAATGTCAGGAAGGTTTTGGGTTTCAGCACAGCGCATGGGCAGTTTTAGTTCAGGGTTGTATAGATTTTGCTTCGGCTACCACAGTTTCCACAGAATTGGCATTTTTTTGAAACGGCTAGTTTTTTTTTTTATTTTTTCTTTCTTTTTTTTTTGCCCTGAGCAATTTGACATCCTTTAAACAATCTATCTGCTCTCCAGGCATCAGTTAGCTTCATTTTCAAACCCTCAATCAGTCGCTTAGAGAAGCTCACAGTAACAGCGTTATAACAAATCAATTAAGACCTAAAAATGTAATAAAAATGCCACATGCCATAAATACATGTTTCACAGAAAATGTTTATTAATATATATTGCAGAAGGTGGTACTGCTTTCATAGAGGTAAGAATTCTAGATCTGGGCTATATATTATGTAGCCATATGTAAACAGACCTCACCCCCCACTCTCACACACACACACACACACACACACACACACACACACACACACACACACACACACACACATAACTTAAACGGAAAATGCATATACTTACATTTATTTTCTGGATACTTATCCTAACCATAACCACTACTCTTCTAACCATCTCCCTGACCCTAACCCTAACCCTAACCTTACCCTGACCCTAAAACATGTCTTCCCTTAAAATTTAATGATTGATGTTATGGGGAGTTGCATTTTGTCCATATAAAGAAGATAAGTTGTCGTTATGTGAGTGTGTAAAGATGAATACCGACACACACACACACACACACACACACACACACACACACACACACACACACACAAAGATCCACTCAGTGAAAACAGTGATACAGTGCTGAGTTTTTATTCATAACGTATTTAAGCAGAGCTCTCTCGCTCTCTCGCTCTCTCGCTCTCTCGCTCTCTCTATAAACATGCACTAATATAAAGTGATATAAAGTCCATTGTCCATTTAAAACATTTTCTTTAGTCCATGCAGAAAAAAGCTTTAACAAATAAAACATAACTTCTGACAGATTAAAAAAAAAAAAGGCATTGCATTCATTCATATATTTATATAGAATATAAAAATAGGACAGTATAGTGCCAGTGGTTAATGCAATGCAAGGCTTCCCATAGTTGCAATAATGATTTGTTTGGATCATGAAATGATTACATGATTACATTTAATGCAATATTTTTCCTTAGTAAAAAAGGAGGAAAGGAAAAAAAAAAACACTTGTAGCATTTAAGCCAAGTGAATAGTATTGTCATTTCCTGTGAAGACGTTATGTGACCATACTAATGTGATCTCTAGCTCCGTTGCCTTTTAATCTGTTTTCAGGTGTTTAGGAAGCACCACAGCGTAAAATATGATGAAAACGATGAGAAACAGGACTCCAATGATGAATGCGGCAATATTCAATTTCTTGGCCAACCTGGAATGCGCATTAGCTCTTGTAGGATCACCAATAAAATTAGCCGTGTCCGTCTATAATGAAAAAGTTATTATGTTTAGGCCCTTCTTCATTCCTCTTTTATTATTATTATTATTATTGTTTTTGCAGTGAGCAATAAATGTGGTATTGAAGAAAAGACGTGAATTGACTTACCCGGCAAGAGTACACAATCGCAATGATTCCGAGAGGAGTGCAGCAGCATATTGTGTTAAAGATGGACCAAACCAGGTAGGTAGGTGCGTTGACTCCACTAATAGGCAGAGCTTTTTTTTCTTCCATCATTCACTCTCACTGTCTGTGTGTGTGTGTGTGTGTGTGTGTGTGTGTGTGTGTGTGTGTGTGTGTGTGTGTGTGTGTGTGTATGTATTCGTTTATGGGGACCCATGAGCAAAGGAATTTCTGACATTTTTTTGGAT
>JAQMYF010000005.1:26950845-26962070 GCA_030014195.1 Neosilurus mollespiculum | reverse complement strand
TTTGTTTAGCATGTTGGCTTCAAAAAACAACAAACAAAAGTGTCAAGAATAAATTATGAACATCAAAAACAACAAAACACAGTGGTACCTTCCAAAATGAAAGTCACAACAGTCAGTATTGGGTACGGCCTCCATTTGCGTTGATACAGGTGGTGATTTGCGGTGATACAGGCAGTGATTTGCGTAGATACAGGCGGGGATTTTACGGTGATACAGGCAGTGATTTGCGTAGATACAGGCGGGGATTTTACGGTGATACAGGCAGTGATTTGCGTTGATACAGGTGGGGATTTTACGGTGATACAGGCAGTGATTTGCGTTGATACAGGTGGTGATTTGCACTGATACAGGCGGGGATATGCGGTGATACAGGCAGTGATTTGCATTGATACAGGTGGTGATTTGCTTTGATATAGGTGGTGATTTGCGGTGATACAGGCCGTGATTTGATCTGATACAGGCGGGGATTTGCGTTGATACTGGCGGTGATTTGCAGATATACAGAAATTTCTCTCTCAAAGTCACTGTCAGTATAAAATCAAGCCCAACCTTCTTATGAATCTGCACACTGGGGCATTACAGCAGAAGAGGGCACTGTTGCCTCTCAAATTACACTACAGTACAAAAATTCTATGTCTCTAAATGGAACCTGAGGCAGCCCTAAACATCTCAACGTAAAAGGCTCAAACTTTAGACCAAAGAATTTACGGCAGAGACAAAGTCGGGCTCTTCCTCACATCTATTATGCAGTTCAACCACCGTAGCTACGCATTTTGAACGGTTTGACGTTTTCCCGCCTTTGCACACGTCTGTATTTAACCCAGTCTGACTTTTCAAAAGGATTAAGAAATCATTCCCGACACAAAGTTGCTCTTTGAGAAGAAATTCCAAGAGCTTATTACTTTCTTCATATCTTTACTACTAGCATACTGTGACATACAGTACTTTATGAAGCCAAAGCCCAGTCTTCCCACAGCCCTCAACACTTGGATGAACTCTTAATACAACATGACTTGTTTTCATTTCAGACTACTATTTACGTGCCAGTAATAAACACACTTAACAAAGATTTACATGCATACGGGTGAAGAGAAACTTCTGCTCAACCTTTATCTCAACCATCCCTTACTGCCCCCTACTGTATGTTTGTGTGGGGTAGCAAGAAGGTCCCATGTTCGAGCCCTGTCTGGAGGATAAATGTTTGGATGGTTTTCCTCTTCATGCTAGTTGGATAGTCTCGATTTCCCCAAGGATTGAAGGTGAGCCCGGTGATGGTCTGATGAACTTTTTAGGGTGTACTCCTCCTTCTCTCCAGCCTCCTCATGACCCAAATTCAAGAAATAAAATGGTTTGGAAAATGAAATGTCATGTTTCTGTCAAACAAGAGTCTGCGAATTAACTGTTACCATAGAAACAAGCGCCTTATCACTCACTCATTCATTCATTTGCCAGACTGGTTAGGGTTGCGGGAAGGCTGGAGCCAATACCAGGCTAAGGTTACATTAGATTTACAACATTTGGCAGATGTGATTCAAATATCCAGAGTGACGTACATTTATCATTTTATACAACTGAGGGTTAAGGGCCTTGCTCAAGGGCCCAACAGTGGCAGAATGGGGGTACTGGGGATTAAACCACCTCCCTTTGGATCACTAACCTGGGGCCACTGAGCAACCACTGCCTTTGTCAAAGGCTGGGTATGCCCTGAACAGCTTGCCAGACCAGTGCAGGGCCAACACACACACAACTATTCACACCCACACTCACACCTAGGGGCAATTTGGAGCAGCCAGTTAGCCTAATGTGCATGTCTGTAGTGCAAAATCAAGAACTTTTATTTGTTTATGAGCTACTTTACAAAAGTCAGTTCCATGCCTCATCAAAGCCCCTGATGCGAATGTGGACATGAACTACAGCATGATGTGAGAGGCAACAGTGCCCTCTTCTGCTGCTACAGACCTCGTCCCGAGGTCCTTTGTTTTCATTTAAGCATCCTGTCAACTATTGTTTAAATACTTTGTACATCAGCATGAAGAAAGGACTGAATTATGAGGAATTGGACCCAGAATGATATACAAAAATACTTGAGAACCTGGGAACCATCAGTGGGTTGAAATCTCACTCGAGCGTTCAGGCTACTAAATAAATTATTCACGATTCACTCATTTGCTGGACTGTTTAATCCTACTACTAGAAACATGGAGAGGCTGCGCCTATCTCAGCCGACGCTGTGCAACGCCAGGGTACACCCGAAACAGCTGGCCAGGCCACTGCAGGGCAAAAAGACAAAACCATTCACGCTCGCATCCATACCTAAGGGCAATTTGGAACAGCCAGTCAGCCTAATGTGCATGTTTTTGGACTGTGGGAGGAAACCTCAGTACCCGGAGGAAACCCATGCAAGCACAGGGAGAACCTGCAAACCCCACACAGAAAGGTCCATGACCAGGAATTGAACCCAGGACTTTCTTGCTGTGAGACGGACATGCCAACTATGCACTATGCCAGCGTGGCGCCAAACAGATTATTCTAGGAAATACAAAACCTAATTTTGTAGCATAGCTATTTTGAATTCTGATCTGTTATTGATCAGTGTTCTGATTTCTTATTTGTCAATACACTCATTTATGATAATACATTATTAGAAACAATATACACTATGTATTTGCTGAGAGCATGTTCCTCTAACAATACGGACCATTTTGTACACAGTTTCCTATTCTGTTTCTCATGTTGTTTCCTTGACCTGGTGATCTTTTTCTGGATTTTTTTCCCCCTGGCCCACATTATTTGCTAATCGCCTGATTTTGTGCCTGTTTCCAACCACATTTAGATTTACGCTGCCGGACTTGTTTGCCTGGGTTTTTAAATAAACTTTCTAATCCACATTAGCAGCTGCTTATCTCCTCCTCTGATAAGAGACTGTTGAAAGAAGGACCGCTTATAGCTGCACCCAGCGATAACACAAACTACTTTGTTTTGTGGACATTTTATATATTACAGTAAGCAGTGTTACATGTGATGTGTCTGTTGTGTTGTACAGGAAGTTAAGAGTTGTGCTATTATAGCAAAATGAATATTGTTCAGGGTGATAACAGAGACTCCATGTAACCGTATTTAGGTCGGATAAGTGGGGTCATCTGTGATAATTTTTTTTTTTAATACAATTTAGTGATAAGCCTCTTTCAACTGGAGCACATAAAATTATTACAGAAATAATGAGTTTCTAGTGGGTTATATGTATATATAAATATGGGTATTTCTGCCACATATTCATTTAATCATTTTCCAAACCTTTTAATCCTACTGGGGTCGAGACTGGAGCCGAACTCAGCTGACCCTGGGAAAAGATGGGGTACACCCAAAATAGCTAGACAGTCCATGGCAAGGCCAACGCATACACAACCATTCACACTCACACCTAAGGGCAATTTGGAAAAGCCAGTTAGCCTAATGTTCATGTCTTTGGACTGTGGGAGAAAACCTGTGTACCCGAAGGAAACCCACGCAAGCACTGAATAGTAACGGCTGGAACATGGGCTGGGATAGCTTGTGGGACAGCTTAATCCAGAGAGACTGGAGCCCATGCCATCCCACTCCAGGTGAAGGCAGCGTACACCCTGACCAGCTCACCAATCCATTGCAAGGTTAACACACACCAAGATTCACACTCTCACTTTGGAAGAAATTTGGAACAGCCACTTAGCCTAATGCACATGTCTTTGAACAGTGAAGGGAAACTCCCAAGCCCACAGTGATAACATGCAAACTCCACACTGAAACGCCCGAGGACTCGAACCCAGGGCAGTTCTTTCAACATTATGTATATATTTATATATATATAAATTCTAATAAGAAATCAAACCGCCTCACAGCAAGATAGTCCTGGGTTCAAGAACTGGGCTCGCGGAGGGCATATTTGTGTATATGTTCTCCCCATGCTTGTGTGAGTTTCCTCTGGGGACACCGGTTTCCTCCCACAGTGCAAAGACAGGCACATTAGGCTAATTGGCCAAATTGTTCCAAATTACCACTAGGGGACAGTGTGAAACTTGGTGAGTGTTGGCCCAGCAATGGACTGGTAAACTGTTCAGGGTGTACGCTGCCTTCGCCTGGAGTCGGATGGCATGGGCTCCAGTCTCCCTGCACCCCTAATAAAGGATAAAAGAATTCGGAAAATGAAATGAAAATGAAAAGGTGCACAGCGGTCCGAAGATGTCTAGATTTTGTATTCTAGCAAAAGCATGAGTATTGAACATAAATATTATAGAAATATATAGAAATATAGAAAGAATTTCTAACATACTGCAAACTCTTTAAAAACAGCAACAGCGTCTGTTGCAAATAAATAAATAAATAAATAAATAAATAAGCAGACAAGCCTAAAGACCTTCTGATCAATCAGAATCAAGAATTCAACTCCACAGCTAAAAATTGTTCTTACGGCAGGAGATGAAGAGGTTCACCTGCGGCCAGGGTTAAAGGGCATTTCCTCCAAGAGAGCAGATACACATCATGGTTCTGACTTGAATCTGATCGAGACAGACAATATGCCTGTGAGCAGAAAGAAAATGAGATGTTTTCTGCCCCTCCACTTTATCTTATTAGACTAGTATTGGTTCACATTTGAGAGCTTTTCCTTATACTTCACACCGTGTACCAGTGGTGCAGTGTAAGTTACCAAGCAAAGTGGATAGTACCAGAATACCACACACACACACACACACACACACACACACACATATATATATATGTATGTATATGTGAGAGCAGAGGGCATGATTCAACATTCCTGTTATGGGGCAGGTGTTAAAATTTTATCAGAAGGTTCGCCCTACGGATAAGACTCTATTTCTCTATTAACTCCTTTATTATGAGCTTTACGGTTGAGTGGAGTGTGATTGAGACTAGTGAGGGTTTTAACCTTTGAGCCCTTTATGTGATTTATTACGCTTTTTATTATTACCAAAAGAGTAGTAGAGCAAGACTTTTGGTATTCAAGACACCTCTGTACCCCTGCACTGTTCAATTCAATTCTGATTAATTTTGTATAATGTTGGCTCTGACAGGAGCTTCGGCTAAAAGACAAATCGAGTTTCTATTGATGCACTCGCTATAATACAAAAAGAGATGGATGTGCAGGAGTATAAAAATATTTTTTTTAAAAAAGGCAAGTGGTTTTTGATTGATTGATTGATCTATTTTAAATTTATAATTTATGCAAAGGATCCACAGAGTCAGTGCCATCTCCCACCAAAAGTATATCATTCAGCTTTCTGACATGAAGAGCATCCAGATAGAGTACTTTGTTCTTTCCAAATTCTCTGTGACATGATAAACTAAGCCTATTTTTTCCCGTATTACTTCCTTTTAAAGAAAAGAAAAGAAAAGCATGTGGAGAGTGCAAACCTCCACCATGCAATAAAATTAGGTACAGAGCACCCTCTGTTGGGCCTGCTGTACTACCACACTTCCAAAAAAAGATGGGATTTCCCGTGTTATATTTAAACTGCTGATAAATCGGATATGAATGAAACGTGGTGTGATATAAACATATGTAGCAAATTTGATTTAAATCGGATGTGTATTAACAGAGATAGGAATTTTTTGGAAATGATCATAATGTTTTGTGATGTCAACAGCATTTCGATTCTTACCAACGTTTAATGGGAACATCCTTAGGTGATCGCCTACCCCTCATAAAACAAAAATCAGATCAATGTGTCAAAAACTGCAGACAGGATGTAGATAAAAGGCAGACCAAAAAGACACAGCAATGAAAACATAACCTCTTTAGTAAAGGGTATAAGGTGGGTGGTTAAACAATTTTTCATGAGTGGAGCTAATCATGTATGATCTCACTGGCCCTGTCTGTGGAAGAGCATCTCATAGACAACGATCTCGTACCCTTGTAATCTTGTCCTCTTGTTGAGATCCTTCGCTTCTTTTCATCTAAGCCCTCCATGGGGGCATCAGGTGCTGTAGGATTCATCAGTGAAAACCCTGTCCAATTCTAGTTTGCAGTTCAAGTGCTGGTCATGTCTGGAGGAGATTTTAAAGCTTGTGGAAATTGAGACCCCAGGTGAGAAAGGCAGCGAGGGAGGATGGTGATGGAAGATCAGGCCATGATGAGTGTAATTTATTTGCTCCAATTCCAGGTGGTGACTGAGCAGTATATTGATGTTGGCTAGGGACTGGCTAAGAATCCACATGCTACACTTTCCATCCATTTAATGTTCACGTCCATAGATGTATGTCAAATTATAATCTGTGGGTCTACGGGCATTTGAATTTGTCGTCCCTAATATTCACAATATTCTATAGTGACTGAAGGCAGAGCACGGACTAAGTATTACCCTGGATTGGGGTTATTGCCGGAACTTTCTCCAACTGTCTCACTATTCTACATTCTTACAAGCTGCAGTGCAATGATGCGCATTGATTTTCCACGTGACACTTACTTTAAATGGAAATGAAACACAACTGAAAACAGCTCCTGAGGGAGACCAACATAGGGATAAAAAATAATTACCATTGAGAAGAGATTTGATCCATAATGGATCAGAGAGAGAGAGAGAGAGAGAGAATTTCGATTCAGGGGCAACTTCGAATACCTTATATTCACCTAAATGTATAATCCAGATGTTGTACTTTAAAAAACATGTGGATAAATATTCATTAATATGAAATATTTGCACACCATTACTGTGGAATACATAAACAGTGGCTTCTGGTATCAAAAGTGAAGCCAGTGAAAGCGTAGCAGTCCTGTTGGCTGGTGTCACTATAACTTTCACTCACACACTCATCTGCTGAAATGCTTAATCGTAATACCAGGGTCACAGGAAGGCTGGAGCGTATCTCAGTCGACATTAGACGATGGTGGGGTACACCCTATCACAGGGCAACGCACACAACCATCCAGTGCGTCATTGTTAGCTTTCCGTATTCTAATATCCACACATCTTTGACCGACTTTCCCGGCTTGACCCTGCGTGTTCGTTACATTCCCAGACTTATTTCAACTTTTCTAACTTCATCGCAGATCCCCTCATCATGTACCATGTTTCGGGACACATCCTAGAAGTGCAGGCGCATCCCACACATGTTCTACACGTCCTCAAGATGAAGAAAATCCTTTGATCAACATTGATAAAATGTTGATTAAAAAATTATGCACTTCTATATTATATAATGCAAAGATAGGTGGGAAGGTGCGGAAGTCAACATTATTTGTACAGTCAATTCTTACACACGAATATTGTCGAAATTACTTAACCTGTACACCAGTGTGCCGCCACCTAGTGGGTAAAGTCATCATCAATATCGGCCATGTTTAAATTTTCCTGTTGTCAATGTTTGTGTAAGATAATCTGTGGTCATCTGCTATTTCCCACCAACATACATGGCATCTAAAGGTGAGTTTTTAAGCATTATTACTTCTAGAGCATGGACAAGCAATTATTGATACCAAAAAAAAAAAAAAAAAACAATCAGTTGAACTGATTCCCATGGCCTGGGACCAGAACAAAGCATGTTGTTAATGGGTCTGGGTCTACATTCTAGGCCATATATTCAAAATAATAGAGGTGAAGTGAGGTGACATGCTACAGGGTGACCCCTAAAATCTCCCACATTTCAGAGGTCAGGAAAAAAAAAGGTTAAAGATTATTAAATAATTATATGAAACCTTATTCAATACAATTCTTTTTTTTTTTTTTTTTTTTTTTAATCAAATAAATATATATTTAATGTATAATTGTATTATCCTTCGTTGTTTTTTCCCCTTTACTTTTAAAATGTTGAAGGGTTTTTTTTGGGTCACTTTGTCTATATGTAAGAATTCTTTCAGTCAACCCTGTTTGCCTATGAATATATATATTGAATTCATGTTGTCAAATACGTTGTCAGTAAAAAGTGTAAGTAGATATATTGCTTCTGTGTTATTTTGCGTGCACATAAATGCAAGTCAGGGGTATTTAATAGATTGAGAGCCAGTCTAATATAGCTAGGTCAAATTTACATATGTGTTACATGAATCTGACATGCTAGTTTATGTGAGTTTTACACACATTCTAGGCTCAAGCAGGGCAACATACACAGAAGAATCCACACTTGCACCTAGGGTCAATTTAGAACAGCCACGTAGCCTAATGTGCATGTCTTTGGACTCTGGGAGGTAACTGGATTCCCCGGAGGAACCCAGAAAGCACCGGGAGAACATGCAAACTCCAGTCCAAGGAATCCAACCCTTTGCTTTCTTGTTGTGAGGTGGGCCTGCTGAACACTATGCCACCGTGCCGCCAGTAATTAACATGTGTTTTGCATATTTTGATACACCACTTTTCACATTTTATGCATATTAGGTATAACAGAAATGTACACGAGAAATTAACACACTTCTTTGCCACTTTTCACAGTTTTCAGGTTCTGTACACATGAATTTTCTACATATTTTGCATGTTTTTGACACACATTTCAATGACTTACACATCTGTACATAACATTTACATGCTTTGACATGCCAATTTTTCCATGTTTGATATGTTGCCGATTTTGTTTACTTTTGGTAACTTTACCGATTATGTTTGCATCTACTACTTGTGTTTCCCATATATTTTACATGTTAACTTTTGATTGCTGGGACACCACCAACATGTAAATCAGTGCAGAGATGGAGTGATATCAGGTCATTCCATGGTAAGTCACCTAGAGGTTCCCAGGTGACTATTTCAGAATTTAATGAAACTTTAACCAGACATAGAACATGTTTCAACATGAACACGTGCAAAATTTCGAGGTCCTAGTTCGAAAACCTTCCGAGATATGTTCATTTAAAGATCTCAGGCTAGGACCGTTTTGTCAGCTCGTGACTTGCAATTTACCATTTTGAGCATTTTTGAAAGCTTGTACGTCCCCTAATAATCACTGCAGAGGGCTGAAACTTTGCATACCAACAGAACAGGACCCTCTTTGTCAGAATCTCCAGAATTATTCATTCCTGCATTGACATGGAATGACCCTATTTCACAATACCCTAAAGGATGCTTTTGTTTGATTTGGGCCACACCAGGACACAAAAACCTGCACCGGTTGCAAGTGTCTCGTGACAGCTGCAACAAAGATGTGAAATTTCAACAAAGGACCTTTACAGAAGTGCTGATCTCATATGGTGGCTATTTATGAACAATGTTTCATATAAGCAAAGTCTTCCTAGCATAGAGTAATAGTAGACCCGGAAATGGCTGTGTGGATTTTTATAAGCTAATGATGCAAAACCTAGATAATGTTAATAGCAGGCTCATGTAAAATGAATTTATTATGAGTTTTAACATTGGATTTCTGGAGAAACATCATTCATTAAATAAAAAAATTAACAAACTTACTTTGCTTGCTTAGTCTCATATGCTCACACTTGTAGCTTTTAAAAGTTTCCCCATATTTTTCTAAATGAAGCCTAATGAATAGCAAGCAGGGAAGTCAGGAGGGGTTAATGGAACAGGAGTGTGAGTACTTTTTAAGGTAATAATGTATCATCAATGCAATGGAGATAAACATGAGCTTCTAGAAAAAGAGAAAAAAGATTAATCTAAAAAGACAGGCAGAACGCTGCATTCCTTTATGCTCTGGCAATTTCTTTGCAAATGGAATCATAGTATGGAGGGTAATAATATTATTATACCAGCCTTTGTTCCCCCAATCTCTCCCCCAGTGGTGCACTTTAATTTAGAATGACTGCAGTGCCAATGCCTGTGTGTGTCCCTGGGAACAAAGGAAAATGAGCACATCAGAGTTGTATACAGGAGATGATGATGATAATGATGATAATAAGCATACATAGAATAAAGCTGCGGATCAGTTATAATTACCAAAAACATTGGAATAAAAGGGCACTTTAAAAAACAACAACACGCAATTAGTGTGAAGCAGTTATCTTGTTAATTAAAACATTAAGAGATAACCAGAAGAAATTCCCTTAATTTTATTCAGTTATTTATTTTAAAGCATTTTACCAATAACTGATGGACTTGGAATTATTTATTAACTTTACTAGAATGATGTACAGTATATAAATTAGTAAAAGTAGGATATCTGGAGTCTGTGTGTATAATATGTTACTACTTAATGATTTTGATATGCATAATAAATAAATAGATAATTAAAAAGAGTAAATATAAAGCATAAATAAATATACAGTACACACCGTTAATGAATTAATATTGGATTGCTTTCCTCAATACATAAATGATCATTTGTCTTATTTGTTTAATTGGGTTCTCTTGTGCATATATTCTTAGGACTGTTGTGCATATATTCTTAGGACTGTTGTGCATATATTCTTAGGACTGTTGTGTGAAAATCTGCTGATATTTATGCAGAAAGCAAGTTCTAAAGGGTTCACAAACATTAAAGCACCACTGTGGATATTCTGTATATTATGTACTCAGGGGTGATCCTTGTAATAAATAATGGAGATTAAAATTATATTAGAGCATGATATTGTCCTCTGTCAAATAAAATATATTTTAAAATATATATTTTTTGTCTCCCCTTCTTCGCCCATCTATTTTTCCTGTCCATTGTTCCATCCCAGTTTCTATTTTAGCAAGTCATCAATGCAGGGAAGAAAAATCAGGTGCATTCCAACACTGACACCACACTCTTTCCAACAAAAGCCAATCTCCTGTAAAATACTCCAAGGCAGTGCTTTTGATTAAGAAGTGATCGATCCTGCCATTCTTCGTCAGATGTCAGAATTCTCAAGCTTCGTCAGCCCTGGACGGTACAGGACATAGATTGAGGTCCAACCACATGCTTTTTCTGACATTCCAAGTAAGTTTGGTTGGGCTTCCACTTTTTCACAATTTCCACTTGGCACTTTTGCTTCTTTTATTTGCACTTTGCACTTTTATTCCTTTTACTATACGGAACACCAATGTACCAACTACTCCATTTTTTTTTAAACGTTGATTAAAAAGTAATACATGGTACTTTTTTATTCATTTATACTTTAAGGTTGTGAAATGTCAAAGACAAAATGATTCCAGAAAACCCATATGTTAAAGCAGATACAGTCATTTTCTCACCAGCCCCTGTTTTTCTTTTTCATTTAGTTAATTATTCAAAAAACAAACTAGCTAGAAGGGCACTTGGAGACAGCAAACCCACACCAAGCCCACGTACATATGAACTCCTGGGCCTGCTATTAAAAAAAAAAAAAAATA
>JAQMYF010000005.1:26933708-26948824 GCA_030014195.1 Neosilurus mollespiculum | reverse complement strand
ATATATATATATATATATATATATTGCATATATATATATATATTGCATATATATATATATATATAAAATTTATTATTATTTTTTTTTAATCAAAATTACCATTCATAGCATGCACAACCTCTTTGGTGAAGGTAACAGAAACACAGCTAAGTCAACTGTCCTACTTTGTTTCTGACTGACTTGGGAGTCCATGAGACTCCTTCCATAAATGTTAAATAAACAACTCCTAGCAAAAAACATCAGCAACATGTCACATAACTGTCAAAAGGGTGCCCATGAAATATGTACAAAAGAGCATTCGTTATTTAGGATATATATAAGTGTGTGTGCATAGAAGGAAGGAATATAGATTTTTCTCTTTATGTTGTCAACTTTTGGTTTTGTCTTTCCACCACATACCAGTAAACAATTCGCTCACCTCCATAACTTGTGCAAATCTCTACATGTGCACATGTTCTGCAAATAACCATTTCACTAAAATTGATTTTAGCTGATACTAGACATGAGACCCAAATTCTTTCAGTGTATTATTGCAGCATATTATAGCTGCATTTGTGCTTAGCAACACCCAAAGCAGTCCATTGTTGTTGTTTTTGTATAATTGGGTATTGTTTAAACCACTCAACATTGATTCTTCCATGCACTGATCACTGAAGTACTGATGGTTTGTCTCTTAAATTTATTACCAAGACTATTGGTTTGTCCAACCCTTGTACATCTCAACAAGCATTCAAACACATGCACCATTACAATAGGCAACTTGCAAGAGAACAAATTTTAGTTTTTTTCTTTCTTTATTTTTCACATTAGAAGAGAATTTTAATATTTCATTGTGATGTCATCAGTGCAGGGATTCTTAAAGCATTTTAGCAAGAACATTCGGGGGGTGCGTGGAGGATTTGTTCACCTACTTATCATCAAAATTTCAGATCTTTCTAAAACTATGGACATGAAGCAGCTAAAAGTCAGACAGACAAACAACCAATTGAACACATGCCAATGAAAACAAAACTACCTTGGTGAAGGTAAAAATATAAAAGATTTAGGGGTTTGATTCGTTCACTGTGTGCATCCTATTATCATAATCTGTCAGTCATGTATTTGTGTACAGCTCCATGGGTGTATCATGTACCTTTCATGTAAAAAGTGCAGTGCCTAATCCTTACTGCTATTGGAAGTAAAAATGAATAATCCACCCCAGTCCTATGTTCATCCAATTAAATGCTCTCTAAAACACATACATCCATGCATTGTTCTACAGTAGTAGCACGGTCTGATTCATTCACATTATACAATTTTCCCAAAGTCACTTGGAAGCACTTAGTTAGTCCGCTTCTTTGTTTTTGTGTTCGTCAGTTTGTTTGTGAACAAAATCCTGACCACACTTATTCATGGATTTTCAACAAACTTGGTAGGGACACTATCCTACCTGGGTCCCAAACATGATTTGATTTTGGAAGGTCAAGGTCAAAGGACAGGGTCAGATCAAGGTGAAAAAGTTGTGGAGATTGCGCGCTTATAACTTCAAAATGAGTATAGACATGCCGTTACTATTGAACACTGACAGTAAACCATATTTGAAATTTCAAATGAGACCTTAGGGGGACGTTAAAGGATAAATCCCCACATGGATGAATAAAGCCAGCACTCACACAGGGCCTATTTGCTACCATACCCATGCATTCCTTGAGTGCTGGAATCAAGCCAGTTGAGTATATCCATCTTTATACTCTGTCTGGGGTTTTCCATCTGAGAGAGTCAGCCATATCATTTCATTTACTATTCAGTTAAAAATTCCAGTGATAACCTTTAGCTCTCTTTAACTATCGATGCCCCTGACAGTTAACTTCAGTGCAAACTCTCAATAAACTCTTCATTCTTCTCTATAGTTGGTGTCAAAGCTGTGTAAATTCTTGAAAACATTTCAGATAGTGAGGTCATTCACATTTTTAAAATATGCCTCAACTATGAGATTCATTCTTTGTTTTTTTGGGTTTTTTTTTTTTTTAATTTAAAGTATCTTTATACTGAGATAACATGTAACGTGACTTATTTTGAGTTACGTGAATTATTTTAATACCACTTTCCGTGTGTGTATACATGCAACATTTTGCCAATATCTATTTTTCCTAATTAAACACATTTCACATAATTCATCATGTAATTATCCACCATTAACAGTTAAATTAAAATGTGGGGACTTCAGGGATTTTCACTGTATGCGGTTGCAATTTGAGTATTACTGATAATGTAGCCGTGGCAGATTTTAAATTTAACCACGTTCTGAGATTTTGCTCCCCTTAACGTCAGGCCATATCACAAAACCCAGCATAGATTATTTTCCTATAAAAGTCTATCAAAGAGAGTGTGTTATTCCTTAAAAAGCAATAGTTTTAACTATTAACATGTTAATTTTATATTAACATATTATAATATATTAACATATTAACATTATCCCACCCATACTATATACTACATACTTCTAACACAATATATTACCTAAGGACCTTAATGATAAACATTCTGAATGAACGTTTTTGAAAATTATTATTTAACTTGTGTAGTTTTTATGCTAAAGGGATGTTTATTTTGCAGTTTTAAAGAGGAATTATACTCAAACTTAATAAAAGCTTACATGCATAGTTTATGTCTGTATACATTAATAAACTCATCTTTGTAATAAATCCTCGCACAGGGGGCGCTGTTGTGCTGCAAAAGGTGGGAGGTGAGTGACGTTAAATAAACAATTACTGCGGAAGTGATGTGCATTAAATGTACTGGAAAATATACTATGTGTTCATGTAAACGAGTAAATGTAGCTGTCTGATGTATGTAAATTTAATATAGTGTTATGTGCAGGTGTATCTAGTTTCATTTTATTTAGTTCACTAATTTATGTCTGATTTGTTAGTTTAATATCTGTATACTGTTGTTATTGCCGTTATCTTGCCTTCTTGGAACTGATGCGTCTATTTCCTATTCTTTTAACTACAAATGGTGACCTTTTCAAACTGGCTAATACAAATTATTGAGTGCACTTTACCAGATTGCAAATTTGTAGCTGTAAGTAAAAACCACCTGATGATGAAAATATACATATATTGAAAAGTTTGCCTTTCATTCCACTTTAAATGAATGTTTAATCTTTGATATTTATAATAATCTGAGTTAAATTGCTCATTTGTCATAATTTGCCAAACTTCTAACTCCAATTATGGTGATGAGGAGGCTGAAGCCTATCCCAGCCGATTAGGAGCAAAGGCAGGGTACACCCTGAACAGCTCACCAGAGCATTGCAGGGCAACACTCGCACACAACCATTCAAACTGACATACACACCATTTGGAATTTGGAACAGCTAATTAGCCTAATGTGCATGTCTTTGGACTGTGGGAGGAAACCAGAGTACCCGGAGGAAGCATGTGGAGAACATGCAAACTCCAAAACAAACACCCATGCCCCAGACTTGAACCCAGGACCTTCTTGCTGTGAGGTGGATCTGGTGACCAATACACCACCATGCCTCCCCGAGGTAAACTGGTTTACGTTTTGTGCCATGGGAATTATTTAGGTTGGGGAACTTTACAGTGTCTCTGTAGCATGTGACACTTAAGGAAAATGTTTAAGAAATGTTGGCAGCCACTTCATTTATCTTCACTGCATAAACTGTCAATTTAAGCCAGGAAGAGTAAAACAAACAGCAATCCTCAGTTGAATACAGTTCAATATTTGAATATTTATACATTCAGTGTTGGCAAAAGGTTGCACTAATAATGACACTTATGACAGAAGCAGCATCTAAAGCTGAACATTTTGTTTTCCCAAGAGCTGCTCAAACATCGTGACCAGTGACCAGGCGTCACTCTCATCATAAATCCTATTAGGTAATTCAGTACATTGACACAAAATAACACTCGTATTTAAACACACTGCATTTTAAGTAGTTGTCCTTCCTTGTAAAGTGAAACTCATATTGCTGAGTCTTAAGTGTCTAGTAATTATAATAATGCTAATAATAATAATGATGATATAATATATAATAGTGTAACTTCACTCTTTAAAATGCAAATATGCAGATAAAATATTCAGCATAAAGGAGGATATTTACAGAAATTCCTCTGTCTATTCATCCATCCATCCTTTTTCCTCCACTTTTCCGAGGATGGTTTGCGGAGGCAACAGGTCTAGGAAGGGAAACCAGGTATCCCTCTCCCCAGCAACAGCTCCTCCTGGGCACATCCTCAGATATTCCCAGGCCAGAGAAGACAAATAATTCCTCCAGCGATTTCTGGGTCTTCCTTGGGGCCCCCTTTGTTGGAAGGGTCTGGAACACCTCTAAAGAGAGGCGACCCGGAGGCATTCTAACCAGATACCTGAACCACCTCAGCCGACTCCTTTTGATGCAGAGAAGAAATGACTCTACCCAGAGTTCCCAGCCTGATGTCTGAGCCAAATTTTGATACCCAATTTCCATGACCATAGGTGAGGGTTGGAATGTAAATCGACTGGTAAATTGAAAGTTTTGCCTTTCAGCTCATCTTGCCTCTTAACAGACTGGTGCAGTGCCCTCATTACTACTGACACAGCACCAATTCGTCTGTCCCAATACTTGAACTTCCGCTGTGGTTCTGTTGGCGTCCCCATAGCATGACCTTCAGCATGCACCGGAGCGGTTCACAGCTGAGTGCGAAGCAGCCGGGATGACAGTCAGCTACTGCAAATCCGAGGCCATGGTTTTCAACTGGATTAAGGTGAATTGCTCCTTCTGAGTCAGAGATGAGTCTTTGCATCAAGCAGAGAAGTTCAAGTATTTCGGGATGATAGAAATTATCGAAAGTATAGAATTATTATATAATTAAATTATGGAAGGAATAAAGAAAATAATTGCTAAAATATAAACTACTCCTGGGCAGCATGGATGCGTATTAGTTCGCACGTCCACCTCACATCAAGAAGGTCCTGGGATCAATTCCCGGGTTCGGGTGTTTATGTGTGTTTAGTCAAGTTTGCATGTTCTCCCCGTGTTTGTGTGGTTTTCCTCCAGGTACTCCAACTGTTGGTTTCCAAAGAAAATATAATAATGTAGTTACTGACAAAACAGGTACCCCCCCCCAACACAACAATGATCAAAGCAAAGAATTAAGAAAAAACCAGAGCTATTCAAGACCTTTCTGCAAATTAGACATGGTTCATAATGTCTCTTCTGTTTGCATTTTTCCAGCAAGGACACATTACTTCGTAGACAGGATATTGGCAGACTTTATAGATGAGGAAGTGAAAGCACCCATCAGTGTGAAAGGTTCCACAATTACAGAAGAGAAAATGGTTTGGAATTAAATGTCACCTCTCTCTCTCTCTCTCTCTCTCTCTCTCTCTCTCTCGGAGTTGTTGCCATGGTGTAGCTCAAGAGGAGGTGCAACCCTAGCCTGAAGCATAATCACCCTGGTTATTGTGAATGTTGCTTGTGTGTGCCTTTTATTTCTGGGATTCAGCTTGGGCTTCATTTTCTTCTTTACTTCTTTTGGATCTAGCTTGGCAAACCCAAAGTACAAGGTCTGTTTACACCCCGGGGGTTCTTGCCCCATAGCTTTGGATCGGTTAATGATGAGAGTCTGGAGTGTCGTTTCAAGACTGAAAGGGTCGTCCTTGTATATTAGTGGATTCCTGCTTAGGTTCTTTTTTTTAAAAGCTTGAAGAGCACTGCATCAGAACATTACCCCCCTCACCCTTTAAATTAAACCTCATCCGTATAATCACATCACCTGAAACTTAAAAGAAAATTACATCAATTTCTTTTGAATAAACACGATTTTATGTGTGAGCACTTATGATTGCCTCCTCTAATTGTTGTATTTCGGTGCTCCTGCAGTGCAGTTTTTTTGAGCGGGCTTGTAGAGGAAAACAAAAACAGAGGAGGCCACACACAGACACACACACACTCACACACTCTGGCTGATCTCAAAGTGTTTTCTCAGGAGAGAGATCTGGAGGGTGCCTACAGATGAAATACAGGTTTTGCTGGGTAAAGGGGTAATCCTTATAAGGCGCACTGCTCTACATTCACCATGCCCACTGCTCTTTCTCCTCTTTCCACTGTTCTCCTCTCAAGCCCTGAAAAATATACAATACTTCATGTAGGGGGTTAATCAAACCTTTTTAAATATTACTGCATTGTACTGGATGCATCTGCAGCGGCATGAAAATGTATGTGAAGAATTAAGTGATGATTACCAGTATCTAATTGGTGTCTGGTGTCTAGTCGTAATTTGCATTTCATACATCACTGTTTGAAGGCCACTACAATCAAAACACATCATTAATTACCACCAGTTGGAACAAATAAGTCTTGGGTTCAAGTCCCGGGCTGGCCAAGGGCATCTCTGTTTGGGTTCCTTGGGTTTCCTCCAGGTATTCCGTATTCCTCCAACTATAGCAAGACATGTACATTAGGCTGGCTGTCTGCTGGGATTTTACACCCAGGCCTACTGGTTCATGAGGCTATTATCCCAGATTGTGTAGCGTGACGTGACTAGGAGCTCAGCTCCTCCTGGATGGGATGCTGGTCCATCACAGGTTACCTTCCCAGTGTTTTCACTGCTACCCATTTGTACTGCTGAGTGGACAGAAGCACCATTGTGGTTGAGATCTTGCCCAGGGCTCTTAGCATGGTAGGAGTCTGAAGTGATTCTGATCAGAATGTACCCCGGCATCACGCAGAGTTGGCTGTGATAGGCTCCAGCCTCCCTGTGATGCGACTAGATTTAAGCAATTTGCCAAATGAATAAACGAACAAACTAATAGAATAATAGTACTTTAGTGCCAATCAATTGAACAGAGAAATAAACCATCCCTCAAGTCCTCCTGCCAGTGTTCTTAATTTGTTTCTAATTTCTAGAATGCTGTGTTTTTGTACTCAATGTGATCTTAATTGCTAAAATTTATTTCCTTCAGTGGTGTCTAAAGAGCCTCGAAATATTTTTATTTGCCTTGGGAAAGCTGAGTGGAAATTGTGTCTGGACCATTACAGTCTGTCTCTGCCTGGTCTCTAGTGTCTTGTTTGTTTTAAACAATGCACACTTACTGTATATAGAATCATCTAATCCCGCTGCAGGCTGTGTGGATACACTGTGCTGGACAGATGGCCGGTTTCTTTGGGCCCAAGGCTAACACATGCTTCCTCATGTGAAACATGAAGCTAACACGTCTTTTTTGTACCATGACTCATAGGTCTGCAAGACAGGGCAGGCAAAATATGTCTGGAGATGACCATTATACTGTCAGAGACAAATGTACTGTACTCTTCTTTGTACCCTAAATTGTTCTGTGCAGAAAAAGAAACCATTGGTGACAGCAACAAGGAAAAATACAGATTGGTACCTTTATCTTCGAGAGGTTTTACTCCAGGCGTGTCCTATCTTTTCAGTCGCTTGGCTTTTCTGTTGTATTTGCCCCTTGACTGCACAGTGAGGACATAACTAGTGGGGCATATGGCTAAAATGACTCATCTGACTTCAGAATAGAACAAACAGTCTTTTGTACTTTCCTCCAAGTTAGTCGAAATGATCCAAGTTTTAGTGGGTGAATACTGAACAAATGTCAACTGATGACGTCATTCCAGTTTGGGTGAACCATTGGCCAATGTAGCCTCAGGTTCCTGTTCTTGGCTCACAGGTTTGGAATGTGATACCTTTGTAGGCAATTTGCCTCAATGTTTACTGTGTTGTCGTTCATTCGTTCATGCATTTGCCTATCTGATAAATCCTACTAGAGTCGCAGGAACTGACTCTGGGCGAACACAGGGTATATAGTGAACAGCTCATCAATCTATTGCAGGGTCAACACACACACACACACACACACACACACACACACACACACACACACACTTCTCACACTCACACCTAGGGGCAATTTGGAACAGCCTAATGTTCATGTCTTTGGACTGTGGGAGAAAATCAGAGCAAGGAAACCCACTCAAACCCAGATCCTTTTTGCTGTCGGGCAGATGTGCTAAGCACTATACCATCATTCCCCCTTCATTCCTGTTTTATGTATTCTGAAATGCTTTCCTGCTCGCCATGGTTGTAGCGAATGATCATTTCACTTATTGCATCTTTCCTGTCAACTAGTCCACTTACTACCCTTTAACGTCTCTCATTATCATGCCATTTCTGTCCAGAAGACTACTGCTTAATGCATGTTTTAAGCTTTGCACGCCCTTCTTATTTCAGGACATCAGAGCACAAGGATAATTAACAAATGTTCCCAGTATAATATTTGCATTTGTGGCATTTGGCAGACACTTTTATTCAGAACATCTTATATTTTAACACATTTATACAACTGAGCAGTCTAGGGTTGAGGGTCTTGCTTAATGGCCCGACTATGTCAGATTGGTGGTATTGAGGCGTGAACTCCTGACCTGATATGTAACCCAGAGCTCTAATCACCGAACCACCATTTGTAAATTGTTAAATGGGGCTTTGACTGATCCGACTTGCTTGACCAGTACTTCCCGCACATGCTCAATCGGATTGAAATTTGGGGAATTGGGAGGCCAAGTCAACCTTGAAGTCTTCGTTCCCGAAATTAATCCTGAACAGTTTTTATTGTGTTGCAGAGTGCCTTATACTGATGAAGAAGCCAACTGCCTTGAGGTGGTGCGCTTGGTCTGGTCTAACGATGTTTAAAGTGGGTTTCGAAAGGAATCCACCTCTTTAAAATATTCACATTTCATTGGTTTGAAAGCAAAATTGAAGCATCAACTCGTCATCTCATGCATTTGAGGGAAGCAGTACTTCTTAGTCAGTCATGCTTACCAGTTACTGGCTAGCTACCTCTGGAGGCCAAGCTCTGTTAGTGAGTGTTGTGTGTTAGCAAAGCCTTATTTTTCCTGTTAGCTTTTCTAAGGCTATATTACTCATTAAAGAAGAAAACTTTCCATCCTGACCTTTTTTTTTTAGTGCTAAAGCAAATATATAATTGGATTTCACATGGAGCACAAGGGGACATGTTTGCTTGTGTCAATGAAGAAATTTTCTCATCCCGAGAGTAGAGCCATTGATGGTTATGGCATAATTATGATTCATGCTTGCAATATCCTGATGACAGGGACCATTGTATGATGCAAAAAGTCAAGTCAACATCTCAGAAACTTTTTGTTGTGTGTATATATATATATATATATAATATGTATATGTGTGTGTATAATATGTTAGCTTCAAATGACCAGAGATTTAGTCTTGAAATGTCACACTAACATTTTCTTTCATTTAAATAAGCTAAAATAATTTATAACATATACCGAAATACCACTTGAAATGTTTACTATCTCCATGTCTTGGTTTCTTTCAGGTTCACACAGGCACACATTTAGAAATGTCATAGTAGCAGTCTGGGTCTCGGTTAAGAAGGTCTGGCCATTAACTCTGAAGAGTGTGTCTGTAATGAGGTAATTGAAAAATGGCACGTTTGAGTTACTTAACCTGATCAACTGAGGGAAAACTACACTTTAAATGTACCTACAACTAAGAACAGCATTCACTCAAGCAGCTACAACTTTTCCCTTAGGAAAAACCATCTTAGTTTAATATCTTGCACTGTTTGAACTAGTCAACCTGGTAGACTAACTTTGCCAGTTGTCAGATGCTGGTAGAAAAAAAGAAACACTGGGTACAAGGCATTAGGATTCAGCCCAAATGACCTGACAATCCATCACATCCATTCCTCATTTATACTGCATATCTGTCAGGATCACAGGGACACTGGAGTCAATCCCAGCTCACTTTGGTGAAAGGCGAAGTACAACCTAAAAAGGTTGTCAGTTTATTGCAAGGATACCCACATCCATGTCCATGCACTCTTGCATAGCCAAATGACTCACTCCTATGTATTTAGGACAATGAAAGGAATATCCAGAGGAGACCTATTCAAACATGGGGAAAACATGCACTGAATTCTATATACTAATTATATATTGTATACATACCCTTGTGGCGTTGTGACCTTAAGGTTTGCTGCCTGGCACAGGAATCTTCACTCTAAGAAATTGGAGAATGTTCTTCTAACTTTAATGTTCTTCTAACTTTGCACAAATGAAGATGAACTGATTGATTAGGTTGTAGGTCAAAGGTCAAGGCCCAGTGTGGGCCATTCTTGTGAATGTGGTATCTAGGGAACTGTTTGAGGCATTTTATTCAAACTTTGCACAAATGTCTGCCTTGACTCAAAGATGAACTGAGTCTATTTTTCGAGGTTGGAGGTCAAGATCACTGCAACCTTATCAAACAGATGCGTATAACCGCCAGGTAGTTCAAGTTATGCCGTAATTGCTAGAGATGCCATAATAAATGTGAGACCAATATTTACACTATTTGATTCTTGTTAGCCCTGCGATGGCCTGGAGAGCTGTCCAGGGTGTACTCTGCCCTCGCCCAGAGACGGCAGAGATGGGGCGCCAGCCTTTCCGCAACCCTAATTAGGATCCAGCGGTTCAGAAAATGAATGAATGAATGATTCTTATTAGTCACCATGGTGCCTTGGGAAGGATGGATGAGTTACAAGGAAAATGGTCCTCAGATGTAGCAAGCCATTATTTCTGAAGTGTAGCTAGGTTTACTTTGCACATGAAGCCTGCTGGGCTCTTGAGGAGCCAGGGGTGTCTGGCTGTTACTCAGGCGGCTGTCAGAAGGCAGCAGCACCTGCATTAGTCACTGGAGGGTGATGAATGAGCATTCTAACTTCCACTGCAATGGTTCTGGCCTGGCCCCGAGACCCTAAACAGAGCATGAGAGGACACCATACTGCTGATGCATGGACAGCACTTTTAAGTGCAGCTTGGCTCTACTTTGATGACCGTGTCTGCTGATGCAAGTGTTTTTATAGCTGGAAGTTGTGTATGAATTATAACAAAGCTGATGTTTTATTGCCACAATCTGTGTTTTATGGAGTTTGTTTTTTTTCTTGTCTGAATGTTGTATGGGTGAGAGTTTTATAGCAGAATTTGTGTTTATGTTCATGTATGAGTGTTCACATCTGTATAGTTTGTCTACATCTGTTTGTAAATCTGTGTGCTATGATGGACTTGTGCTGAAGTCTTTACGGAGAAATCTGTATGTGTGTCGGGGGTCATGGGGTGGGTGGAGATGTGGAGGTGGCTATTCTCCTGGTAGAGTTTTTATAGTAGGAACTTAATGTCTGTTTCAAAGATGTTTTTATGGCTCATTGTGTGTTGTTATGTCTACTATTATTAGTTGATGTTATGTCTGTGGTTCTGTCTGCAGCTTATGGTTGAAAGATTTTTGTTGCCTAATTTACATAAGACATGTTTTTTTTTATACAGTTGTTTTGGTACAGCTGAGATGTTTTGGTCCATTTGTTCTAAACTTTTAACTTGGCTTTAAGTGCTATGTGTTTTAAGTTTTGCTAAGTTTCTTGACCTCGCTGGAAATATGAAGTCTTGGATCAGCCAATCACAGCCGTAGAACATAAATTTGATATAAAACACACACCTATGATTTCTCTAAGTAATATTATTTATATTTCTGCATTCTGTGCTCAGCAGACATGACCCCCTCATGAAATACTCATGTTTCTACTACTGCATTAATATAAGGAAGTACAAAATGAATTAAATATAGGCTTCTCACAGGAGAGGCAGTGTAGCAAGCATATAATTGTTTAAAAATATTATAGGTCAAAGTGAGGTTATTGGCGAGGTTTGCAAGAACATTTTTACTTTTAACGTTTTACTAGGGAGACTAATGGGAAGAGAAGTGAGCTTTGGGACCGAAAGGTCACTGGTTCGATTCCTGAACCAGCAGGAAAAATGGGTGGCAGCGACGGGAGTGAGCTGCACCTTTCTTTCCTCCACCTTCATGGCTGAAGTGCCCTCGAGCAAGGCACCGAACCCCCAACTGCTCTCCAGGCGCCCCAGATGTGTGTGGCAGCCCACTGCTCCGAGAGTGTGTGCGCTCACATTAAATGGGTTAAATGCAGAGGTAAAAATTTCCCTCGCGGGATTAATACAATATAGCAAAATAAAAAAAAAATGACTCGTCCCTATTTTACTCCACTCTACTATATATTTTATATTTTATACAAGCTGTCCTAAATGTCTGGATCCATCGACAATTACATAAAATAGTTAAATACAATTACACCAAATGCTCATTTTGACAGCCTTGGACTTTGCACCACTTGCGTATATGCTTAAGTACAAGACCATTAACGCGTTTTTTAATATATTCAATTCAGTTCAATTCAGTTTAATTTGTTTAGTGCTTTTTACAATTGACATTGTCACAAAGCAGCTTTACATAGTAAAATTAAATTAGGGAAGAATCTAAAAACTTTTCTACAACCCCCTACACATCCCTAATGAGCAAGCCCGCGGCGACAGTGGCAAGGACAATCTCCCTCAGTTGACACAAGGAAGAAACCTTATATATCCTAACTAACATTGTTAAATGCAGTAATTATTTCCTGTTCCGTCTTCTATGTGAAGTATCCTGTTTCGCATGCATGAGAATTCAATGTCGCGGCATGGTGGCGTAGTGTTAGCACAACTATGTCACAGAAAGAAAGTCCTGAGTTTGAGTCCTGGACTCACCAGGGCCATTTCTGTGTCCATGTTTTCGCTGTGCTGGTGTGGTTTTCCTCTGGGTACTCTGGTTTCATCCCACAGTCCAAGGACACGCTACTTGGATGTGAATGTGAATGGTTGTGTGTGTGTGTGTGTGTGTGTGTTGGCCCTGTGATGGTCTGGTGAGCTGTTCAAGGTGTAGCCCACCTTCATCCAGTGTCGGCTGAGATAGGCTCTAGCCTCCCGACAACACAAGTAGGATTAAGCAGTGAGTGAGGGAGTGAGAATTCAATGTGTTATTGTTATTTTCGAAGAAATCTTGGATACATCTAAAATAAAGTGTTAAATATATACAGTAAGTTGTCCTAGGAGGAAAAATACAGATGGACCCAGATGTTTAGACAGTTCGTGGTCACAAGTCAGTATTGATTTTACATTGCTTCTGTCCTCTTTATCGTGGTATATATAGTGTGCCGATGTTCACTCTCATACGCGTTTTTTTTTTTCCTGCAGATGCGAGATAGACACATGTAATTTCCTTTTCAATGCCTGTAATTAGAGAAGCGCTCTGATTAGGAACATCAGAGTGAGAAAGATGAGTCTGTTAGATTTGGAAAGTGGATGCAATCGTGCATGATATTACAGCTGGAACAAATTGCATGCGTTTTTAAAAGATTAGCTCTATTGTTCTGTGTTTTTTATTATTATTATTATTTTTTTATACACCATGGGTTATCTTATTTCATACTCCCTTCTTAAAGTTATTCAAGTACAATAGAATAATAAACCATATAGAATCTGCACTTACTCCGGTCAAGTATGAACTCACTGCATTGACTGTAACACATGAGTAATTTTCTGCTATAACATAAATTTATGTTTATTTAAAAATAGGAAAGTAAGTAACATAGTACAAGATCGAGTCCACGTTCACTTTGATCAAAACACACATGGTGTAATTACAGCTATTTACGTTCATTGTCATTCGTTCTTTCATTTGCCGAACCTCTTAATTCTATTAAGGTCCAGGGGAGGTGTACTGTATCTCATCCGACTCTGGGTGAAGGTGGGGTACTCCCTGACCAGCTCGCCAGACCAACACAGGGCCAACGCACAACCATTCACACACGAACACCTAGGGGCAATTTGGAACAGCCAGATAGTGTAATGTACATGTCTTTAGACTGCAGGAAGAAACCAGAGTACCCAGAGGAAACCCACACAAGTACAGGAAGAATTCCACGCAGAAACGCCCTCACCGAGCTCGGGACTCAAACCCAGGACCTTCGTGCTGTAAGGCGGACATGCTAAGCACTACGCCACCATGCTCCCCAATTTAATTTCTCTTATGACACAACTTTTATTTTTTGAATGGTTAGTTTTCTTTGTTTTGCTTTGTTTACACTGGTTCCTAATGAACCCAGACCTGCTCTTCTCATGGAATGTCTGATTTCGTTTTTGCAATGATCTTTTTCAGTTCCTTCATCAATCCCTTTGTTTACACACCAATCAGCCACACAATTAACACCACATGACTGGTTTAGCCATTACAATGTGATCCTTGATGAAGTCACTCAGATATGGATATATATATATGGATATAGACCTTATGCTTGCTCATTTTTCCTGCCGCCAGCACAGCAACTTCAAGAACTAAATGTTCACATTCTGTGTAATACATCACTCTCCTTGGCAGGTGTCACTGTAATGAAATAATGCTATTTACCTCACTTTTCAGTGGACATAATGTTTTCATGTTTTGGCTGATTGGTGTAGATGAAATTTACAAGTGTGTATAGATTATTGACTAACAAGTAAAAGGAAGCTGGAAAACAGGATTTATTTGAGTCTGTGTACATTCTTAAAAATGAGGGATTAGATCCCTCCTCGTGGGCTATAAATGCCCAACAGAACCCAACAGAAAGCCAAACGTCAACCATGAGGATGGCAACAAACAGACAGACGGACATTCTTATGAAATGAGTACTAATTTAACTATTATTCTTACAGTACCTTTACACCTTTCAACTTTTCTGGAAAAAAACAAGTATTATATATTTATGTCATCCTTTTTTATACAAGTTTTCAAAGCTCAAGCTGTTCACCCATGCTCTTGCAACTGCAATGCAATAATACATGAGAAATCCTCTCAGATATTTGGTTGGAATAACTTTCAAGTCCTACATGAAAGTTTGGAAAAAGACTTTTGAAGAGTTTAGAGAATGAGAATACTATTTGATGCTCATCATTCATCATTTGGGAAAAAACACTTTTAAAAGCTAGCTCGATTATGGGTGAGGTTGTAGAGATGTAGATAGAGAGGTAGATTGGGTAAAAATTTAGATTGGCACTACTAATTCAGGTCAAAGTGTTGGTTATATTAAAGGAAATTCATCAAAATTATGTATATATATTACACCCGTAGCTAACTTGCTCCACGACTTTCAGACGCCGCGAGCACACTCCCCCGAATTCTAATCACCTGCACCTCATTTCTGGATCCAATCACCTCCTCTATTTAAACCCCCGCTAG
>JAQMYF010000005.1:26917318-26927482 GCA_030014195.1 Neosilurus mollespiculum | reverse complement strand
ATATTTATATATATATATATATATATATATATATATATATATAAAATATTAGCTAAAATGCGTCTCACTTATTATGCTCTGCGGTGCACTGAACCCCGACAGGCACATATTAATAAAACTCGACTGTATATAATTAGCTAAATTAGTTTTTTCCATATAAAGAAAATTTCAAAGACACCCACGGGAATGCTTTGCCATATGTTAAAGGAGGCCTGAACTCGGGTGGGTGGTGTTACACGGGGCAATTTCTTCGGGACCTAGGGAAATCCACGTAAGTACTTCACTCTGCTCAACAAAGGCGTGGTTTGATGCGTTCAGCACTCGGGCAAGGGTAAGGTGATTGATTTCCTTTAATATAATATCAGCTAGAATCAATATCCGGTGCCTTCTGTACCAAATTTAAAGAATTTAAGATTATGGTCATCTTTGTTAATTTTTTGTATGCGTATAGTTTAGACTACTCAAACAGACAGACTTTGACACAATAACAATTTTTATTTATAGCATCAACAAGAGCACTACTGTATTCACTACCAGAATCGCTGGTTGTTGCCATAGCAGCATGAATTCAGAAAACCAGGGTTAAATTAATCCCCCTCCAAAAAAAATAAAAACAACAACAACAAAAAAACAACCAGTTAGAGCCACACGGAATAAATACACACATTTGCTTGCACGGCGAAATTGCACAGACTCTATTTTGGTGAGTAAAATGTTGTGTACCATGCAGAATTTTAATGAACCAATTTTCAGCTGAACTACATCGGAGGGGTGAAGGGACACCTGGCTTAAACATGCATTTGTTGAGCACTTTGTCAAGGTGCTCTTCGTATTCGGATTGATTGATTCATTCATTCAGTTTCTAAGCCATTTAATACTAATTAGGGTCGCAGGGAGACTGGTGCCTATCTCAGCCAACTCTGGGCAAAGGTGGGGTACACCTTGAACAGCCCACCAGACCATTGCAAGGCCAACGCTCGTACAACGGTTCACACACTCATACTTAGGGGCAATTTGGAACAGCCAGTCAGCCTACTGTGCTGATCTGTCTTTGAACTGTGAGAGGAAACCGGAGTAACTGGAGGAAACCCAAGCAAGCACAGGGAAAACATGCAAACTCCACACACAAACACCTCAAGGAATCCGAACCTGGTGCTTTATTGCTGTGAGGCGAATGTGCTAACCACTGCGTCACCGTGTCACCAGGAAGTATTGATATTTTAATAAATGAAGCTCTGGCAGTTGTCCACTTCTCTGTGGAGTTGTTTGACCCATGCATGTGTGTGTGTTTCCTCTGGGTACTTAAGTTTCTTCTCACAAGTCCAAAGACATGCACACAGGGCTAACTGTCAGAATTGAGTAAAAGTGTGAATGGTTGTGTGTGTGTGTGTGTGTGTGTGTGTGTGTGTGTGTGTGTTAGCCCTGCGATGGACTGGCGAGCAATTCGGGATGTACCCCACCTTTCGCCGGAGTCAGCTGCGATAAGCACCAGCTCCATGACCCTAATTGGATTAAGCATTTTCGCAATTGAATAAATAATTAATGCATTTATGAGTCATCCAATACCGCAGTACGTCCACTACCCATATAAAGTCAACTCTGTGATCATCCTATCTGGTAGTACCTGATTCATGAGAATAGATTAAGGCCATTCAGGCCAATAAGAGAAGATTCCCAATAAATTTGCCAAAGTGAATAAGTGTTTATTGTTTGGTCCACAAATGGAATCCATTTGTCACTGGGTATTGGAAAAGTTTATGACCTTCATGCGCAAAGCGAATTCTCTCTTAGCGTACTTTCTCCAGTGTAGACTTGATTACGTCTCTTGCAGGAGCCTCAATAAACTGATAAAGAGATAAAGAAGGACTGAAGGTTGATAACAATAGATCATTTCGAGTGAAATCAGGACACTGTTCTGTATTAGCTTTGAGAACTCCGGGGCTGGAGATCAGATTCCAATGGAGATATTACTGGTTAATAAAAAAGAGGGAATGTAGAATTTTATTTTGTTCAACACTCCACGTAACTTAATTTTTAAAACTTAAACATTTTCATTATTTCTCTTGATGTTTGACTGACATTTGATCACTTTTTTCCTGTTCCTAACACTTGCGCTGCTGTGATATGTAAATTTCCCTGGTGTGGGATTGATAAAGGTAATCAGGGAGGCTGTACAATATCTCAGCTGACATTGGGTGAAGGCTGTGTTCTCCCTGAAAAGCTTGCCAGACCGTCACAGAGCCTGCACATCATTCTTATCAAATGAGTACTAGAGCCAACACAATCATTCACACTCACAGCAAGAGGCAATTTGGTACAGCCAGTAAGCCTAATCTACATGTCTTTGGACTGCCGGAGGAAACCGGTGTGTCCGGAGGAAACCCACGCAAGCACGAGGACGACATGCCAACTCCACACAGAAACACACAAGCCCAAGACTCAAAACCAGGACCTTCTGGGCGATGTGCTAACCACCACGCCACTGTGCCACCTTATTAAAGTTTATCTTATTGTAAATGTGAAATTTATGTAGATGTGGATAAGCTTGTCACTTTAGGAAAGACATGGTGCTATAAATCTTTTTCATGGCACTGTAACAAACTACAAAAAAGCAAACCTTCTTTAAAAATAGATATTTTCAATTTTTTGTAAGAAATTATTTTTGACCAATGTCTCTTGGTAGCATATGATGGAGCTTATTGATCATAACATGCCTATTGGTGTGGATCTAATGGCCGTGGTGGAGATGCTGCTGCCCTCTCAAATTCCCCTGGTGGTAATATTTAAGCTCTGTCTCATCCTCTACACACATCACAAGCCCGTTGCTTACTGAACTGTTCAGGGTTTGATCTGAAAAGCTATATTAATGACCAGTGTGACATGTTTGCCTTCTAGCAACTCTATAAAAGAATGTAGTTGAGTTGGCCCAACTGTTATTAAAAAAAAAAATTGCTCCCTTGAGTAATTTCTGCCACCTCTATTTATATTATGTGTGTTGTTGGTTTGCAGTACTGACTAAACTGTGGAAATTGAGCTGTTCTGATCCAAACCAATTACATTCCATTAGCAACCACAGCTGACAAGGTTTTCACAGGGGATGAACAGGTCATGACAGCCTCGCCTATTTTTTAAGACCCATCACATGAAATGTTCTTGTAGAGGGTTAATTCCCAATGTCCTATTTACCCCAAAACCTTTACCGCACCAGGGATGTTCTTTAGGGTAACAGCAGCAATTTGTTACCTCCCAAAAGGTAGGAGGTTTTGAGATTATGGTGTCGTGTGTGTCTGTCTGTGCGTTTGTGTGTCTGTGACCCAGATAACACGAAAACCAATGAACAGATTTCCATGAAATTTGAACTAAACATGAGTCATCGAAAAAACTGATGAAATTGTGCGTGTCATCTGGATCTGGGACAGTATTTTTTAACAGTGCAATAAGGCAAGGAGGTGGAAATCACCCAGAATGCGCCGGGAGAAAAAAAATACAGAGTTCAAAAATTATTGCAGAACAGGCCAAAAGGAGTCATGTTAATTCTACGTCATCTGCCACTATTACTCCTGTGAAGAAGAAATTACACTACCTTGGTTGAGGTCTGCACTCTCTGTGGACATTTCTAGTTCATATTTATACAGTTGATTTGGCAAGTATCTTATAAATGTTTTTTACACTGCCCTGACAAAATAAGTTGTGCAATCTAATACATTGTTGTACCACCTTTAGCCTTTCAATAGGGTTAAGGTCGGGGTTCTGGGGTGCCAATACATGTGTGAAAATGGCTCCTCATGCACTCTTGTATGATATGTGCCCCAGTTTTATATCCGTAGCATCAGGAAAGAAAAGTCCATTGATGAAATAGCCTGCTCATTCAGTACATTCAGGTGGTCAGCTGACTTTATTTTACCACACCATTATTTAATGTTGCTGAGCCTCGACCTGATTAACTGAAGCAACAATGCCATGGTGATTACATGCTGTAATCAAGGCTTAAGGCCTTCTAGAAAATGTTTTAGCATGCAACAGGAAAGGCTTGTGCAATGATCTTTGGTTTTCATAAAAATTGGTGTAGATTTCACTCAATTTATGCTCGCCAGTGTGCATAGGTGTGTAGGATCAACTCTTCATCACAGAAGTAACCATGAACGATTCAGTGTTTCTACCTAAATAGAGAAATTAGTGTAATTTATACTAAAACAGGACTAAAACAACACACATTTTTGAATTTTTGTTTTTAATTAGCATAAAGTGGCAGCAAATATGGTGGAGCAGTGGCGTACTGGTTAGCATGTCCACATCACAGCAGGTAGGTCCTGGGTTTGAGTCTTGCACTTGACGGGGGCGTTTCTGTGTTGAGTTTGCAAGTTCTCCCCATGCTTATGTGGGTTTCTTCCAGGTTTCCTCATACAATCCAAAGACATGCATATTAGCTCTTTCATATTGTGGTTAGATGTTTTTGAATGGTTGTGTGGGTGTTGGTCCTGCAATGGACTGGAAAGGGTGTACCATGGCTTCGCCAAGAGTTGGCTGAGCTAGGTTCCAACCTCCCTGCCACTCTAGTAGGATTAGGTGGTTAAGCAAATGAATTAATGGATGGATGGTAATATTTAGGTATTGTCCAAAATTCCACACCAACAGCCAGTTTCACTGATTGGTGATATATGGCTGCCACAATAATAAAACCTATATTATAAGTATACCTATAATCTTTAAGCTTTTCATTTGTGCACTGGAAGGCTGCTATAACTCTCCCGGTGGGACTCCTTGCTGCAGAAAATGGCTAATTAAACCAGGAAAGAACCGAATTGAATATTTTACTAGATTGACAGGTCATTTGCACTAAATAAGACAAATAAATCAAAAACATTTGAATAAAAGTAATTGTGTTATTTCCTTGTTTTTAGTGTCTTTGAAGCAGATACACTTGATCCTTTTCTTTATCGGATTGCAGGACACTGGGTTAGCAGCTCTGGATCAATTCAAGTTGAATTGAAAAAAAGAAAAAAAAAATCAATTCCTCATATCCCCTAAAGAAATGAAACATTACAAAAGCTTTGGGATCATCAAATATGATCACAAACCATTAAAGGCATTGATTACACTCAGATTTATTCTTGTTAATATAACAGCATTTTGCCACTTAACATATTATAGAAAATAAAGCAAGACCAACAAATCTTTCACAGAAAGCAGTGACAAGTAAATGTATTATCAAGGGCAGAACGGTGTACATTTGCTCCCCATGGAAACACTGTGCAGTAATCGATGCTGAAAGAATCATCGCCCCATCATTCAACCTTCCAATAGCCTTCCCTAGAAGATATGAAATGTTTCAATGAAATTTGAGAACGTTCTATACGGCTCCGTAAACCTCTGACACGGTGCACTGAATACGCAATTTAATTTAAACCCATTGTGTTAGTGACAGCTGACTGGACATGGTGTATTTCATTCAGGACTCTCTCGGCTATCTCCGGCGGTTTCTGCTATTTGAAAATAACCTTGGGTGCCTTGGGTGCTAATTTGTGTAATTTCTGTAGAAATGTTGGGCAACATTTTTTTTTTTTTTTTGTAATCAATTAAACCAGGAAGTAAACAAACAAACAAAAAAATGGCGCACACTCTAATATTTTCATGGAGAGCATTAAGGTTTGATCACAGCACGTAATCTCCATGGCCAGTTGGTCAGGTTGAGGCTCAGCAACATTAATATAGCAATAAAATTTAATGCTAGTGGAAATAAGCAACGGCAATGCAAGTCTGGAAGACTCAAACATTTTGTAATTTATAAACAACAATCAGCCCGAGAAGCAATATGGCAGTCACTTGGAACCTCAGCAATGATGTAAGTGGGGTAGGTTTCCACTCTCCTTTCTCAAACAAATTTTTAAAAAACTCAGTTTCCTGCTTTAAAATTCCTACTTCAATGCAGGAAGGCCTGTTAAAGATATGATAAGTACAATAGAAAACCCTAAACTGTGCAGGATACAACAGGACCAGGTTTGTGAACCTGAAGTGTAAGGGTACAAGTGATCCAACTATGCCTGCAATAAAAAAAAAAAAAAGAAAGAAAAAAGAAACCCACAACAGAGCCATTATTTTATTTTTCTTTGAGTTTTTCTGTCTGTTGTTGCTGTCTCAGTCTTCTATTTTTGAAATGGATCACACATACACAATATTTACCAGGTATTGGTGTATAGATATTTAGGTACCCCCTGGTGTACCTTATACACTCCGCCAGGCTCCAGTGTAATTTCCCCAAGTCTCTTGTAGTTTTTCTTTTTGTGAATACTTCTGTCATCCATCTCTCTCTGCCAAGTTGACAAACACAAGTCAATGGGGTTGATTAATAAGTCGTGTACCGGCAGGTCTGTTTGTCTTTGTGCCATTTTCACACTTCTGGTTAAATCTGACATTAATTTCAGCAAACATAGCGTGACAGTTGACATATGTCCTCGCCAAGACAAGATTCAAGAGCTTTATTGAAAGATACACAACCATATCCACCCAAGTAAGAGGATCTTGATTATTATCTTTGAATTAGCTTGGTTTTAACAGTACTGTCACAAATCAGCTAGACAGATCTAGACTTAGACTAGCCCAGAGGGGGGACATTGGCAAGGAAAATATCCCTGAGCAGACAAGAGGAGTATAACTCAAAAGGAATTTGACTCAAAAGGTTGACGTTGGGGTTATAAATCATTATACAGCTAATACAGTGGGTTGAATTTATGTTCAGTCGATTATGAGTGAAGGTCCTGGGATGATGATTCATATTCATGATTACAGCAGCTATTAAATTTAGATCTGCATTAGTTAGGTGAACTAGTATGTACTGAAGCAAGGGTTAGACATGAACTGTTCAGCAAAAACGTGAGTCACACTTACAGAAAAGGAGCATCCGGATAAAAGCAGGTCTCACAACCAGGTCGACGTGTTTTCAGCTGAAAACGAAAGGACATTTAAAAGCAAAGGTGTATTCAGCCTTAGGCTTTGCAGAATCCTCTTCCACTTTTTTTTTTTACTTCCTCCTCTTGCAACAGTCTACATTTTGTGCACTTAAGGCCTTTTCACACTAGGGGCATTTTTTTTTTCATGCAATTAATTTATGTGTCCAGAGCTTCATAGTGGTGTAGTGGTTAGCACATCCACCTCACAGTGAGAAGATCTTGGCTTGAAGTCCCAGGCATGTTTGCACCTTGCTTCAGATAGGCTCCAGCCTCCTTGTGACCCTGGTCGGTTTTGTGAATGAATGAAAATATTGTGTGGCATTACATATATTTTAATGTCTATTTCATAAATGAACTCTTTCTCATCCAAGACAAAATTTCATGCATGAAAAAGTGGCGTCTGCATTTTTCGCTACGCAATAATTTTTTCATCGTTTCATCTGCTAAATGAAAGCATTCAACCAATCGGGGGGCTGCTTCCTGAAACTTCACACTTGCACTTGACAGTTGATGGAAGATGGCAAAGACTCTTGCGTCTCTGCAACAAATTTTAATGTTAAAAACTGAAACACAGACATCCTTTAATATGTTCGAAAGCAGCCGTGACGTAGTTTTACGTTTACTTTTATGCCAAAATTCAGAGGCCTTTATCCTGAGCTTCCAGAGATCAGGGTTGAGAGCCTTGCTCAAGTGCCCAACAGTGGCAGATGGGTGGGATTGATGCTTGAACCCATAACCTTCTGAATACCATCCTGGTGCCCTAACAAAATTTCACTTTAAAACACTTTGTGTTCTCGCCTCCTTCTCAGAACAGCATGTACCCAAAATTATCTCCTTTTTCAGCTTATCATGAACAGCAGCCCAAACCACCTCATCATCAGTTGATGCCTCCATTGGAGATAAGTTTAATTTAATGCTCACCTGATCATGTGGCATTTAATGAGTATTAATATATTGCGTTAAATTTGTGAACTTGTTTTTCACTTGTTTTGTGTGAACAGGCCTTTACTGTGTAAATTTTGTGCAAACAAAATGGTATGTTGGGTGGTTGGGTGCTGGCTTTCTGATCTCAAGGTTGGGGGTTCAAGCCACACTATCACCGAGTTGTCACTGCTATTCCCCCAGTGCAGCTAACTGGGTTATCAAAGGCCGGCCATGTCTCTCACTGTCTGTGGTGAGAAGCATATAAAAGAACCATTGCTGTCATTCGTAAAGAGTAGGCCATTGGACTGTGGTCAGCATGTTTCTGTCCTGCGATGGTCTGGTGAGCTGTCCAGGGTGTACCCCGCCCTTGCCCAGAGTTGGATGAGACGGGTGCCAGCCTCACCCTGACCCTGAGTAGGATTAAGTGGTTCAGAAAATCAACGAATGCTGCCATGACGTGTTCTTTAGTATCTAATATCTTAATTAGTTCTGGGATTCCTTGTGAGGTTGTACAATACCCTCCACGGCTTCATTTTAAATGTGAAATGATGATAAAAGTAAACATGAATGACTTTAAACGTCATCATCTTCTTGGTTCATGCTGTTTTAAACACCACTGTCTTCGTGTAAATGTCACGAGCCACAGCAATAATCTGTCAGCCAAGACCTTTATTCTCATTAAACAATGTAATCAAACTTTTTTTTTCTGAATTTAACTACATCTTTAATAACACCATATGAACAGGGACTCCATGGCCTCTAACTCCCAGCACAACCCTTCACAGACACTTGAACCCAATCAAACAGACACAGTACTATATATAACAAATCTCATGTTATGCCCTTATTGTGAGGTACAGTATACCTCACAGTGTATCTCAAAGTACTGTACCTCAAATGCCTTGATCTTGATTGCTCATTGCCTGACCTCAGCCTGTTTTTTAACCTTTCAGTTTAGAAGGCTCAGGCATCTATTTGGAATAGCTAATGGTCGCCTTTCTTTAGAGATGTTCCGGGCAAGTCCAACTGGAAGGAAGCCCTGGGGGCAGACGAGGGCCACTGCAGCCTCATATGGGCCATTCTTGTAAACACCATCATCTCCAGAACGCTTCAAGTGATTTTCTTTGCACTTGGCAAAAATTGCCTCTCTGACTTAATAATGAACTGGAGAGATTTTGGAGGTCAAAGGTCAAGGTCTTTGCGGCCTCATGTGGTCAATTTTTGTGAATGTGATTCACAAAACGATTTGAGGGATTTCCTTCGGAATTTGCACAAATTTCCACCTTGACCCAAGAAGGAACTGATTTGATTCGAAAGGTCATCAGTTAAAGGTTGGTGGCATGATGTCATACTGGTTAGCACTTGCGCCTTACAGCAGATAGGTTCTGGGAAAGACATAGTAAATAGGAGTCAGGACGCTTCGTCGATTTTCAATGTGCTGTGCGGTGTCAACTTGATGCCATCTTGGACAATTTTCCTTCGGCATCAGTAGCATGGAAGGAGGTAGAAAAAGTAAAAAAAGGAAGGGTTTAGGGTCAGAATGCTTTGTGATCAAGTGATAATGCCATGCGTAGAAACCTTATAAATCCACGTTAGAAGTTAGAGTATGTATTCACTTGAGTGTGACGATGGTACCGGTGTTTTTCACTGTATGCATCATGTGCATGTGGCCGATTATAGTAGGAGTCAGTACATGCATGTACACATATTAAATAAATGTGAACTCATTATTCAAATATATGGGTTTATGATTGGGAACATGATCTTATGAGTATGAAAAGTACTCCTGCAACAATCCTTACTACATTGTACATGTTATTATAGCAGTATTACATCTACATGTACATTTATATTCATGTAGATTCTGGTACATTTGTCATTTGTGTGTATAGATCTATGTTATATGATATGTCCCCAATACACATTATGTATCCATATATTATATAGATGTACATGTGTGTGCAACATCCTGAATGCTAGTGTACACCGTACATGAATTTTTAGGCTTCCCAATCATGGGAAGTCTCCCAACAGATATTCCAAATGGGTTGCTGTGTGCAAGAGGGCAGATGCAGCACTCTTGAAGTCGGCCTTAGTAGGCACTGTCCACTTTGAACATACAGGTGTCTAGAAATTATTTCATTTTATTAATTTTTATACCAACAAGTACCATCCATAAACCAATAAATAGATAAAAATAAATAAATAAATAAATATGATAATAAAACCACTTGATAAGATCTGATAGATGTAAACAAGAGCATACTCTAATTACTGGCAAATGTATTGGTTT
>JAQMYF010000005.1:26876341-26890577 GCA_030014195.1 Neosilurus mollespiculum | reverse complement strand
CGGCCGCGCCCCCCCCCGCCGGGGTTAGTCTGATTAAATGCTTATTTGCAGGCCTCATCTGGGCGTGGTGAGTATGGCTTCATACAGGAACATTTTTCAGATGCCATCTGCAGATAAACAATTAAATTTTGATTGCATTCTATTTACAATAAATGTTGCCATTCCTTTTTTTTCCCTTTCTTTTCTTTTCTTTTTTTTTTTTTTTTTTTGCAAAAAATGCCCATCTAATGCTAAACCAGTACATCAGGAACTTGGAGGACATGCTGCAAAAAAAAATAAATACATAAATTCATAAATAAATTACATCATTACATAAATAATTAACAACAATAATAATGTTGCCGACCTTTCTATCTATCTATGTATATATCTATATCTCTTAGTAACATTAAACCTATATTTGCTAGTGTGTCCAACAAGGTTTATTAATTTATTTACTGTCTAAAAAATTAAACAGAAGAAGAAAAAACATAAAACCTCAGTTTCTTTCAGTCAGAGTCTACAGCTGTTTGAAAATAATTGTTGAAAAGATATGAAAATAAATTATATTTGATAAAAGTTTACTGTGACAGAACTTAATATGAAGAAATGTTCATATTATATCCACATGGAGCCGAGTATTATTTAGAGTATTAAACTTAACAATAAAAGTAAACCAAGAGAATCTTGTTTTAATTTACTGTACCTTTCTTATAATCCCGTGATGTATACACTGCCCAATTTCAAAATAAAGTTGGGATGCTGTGTAAAATGTAAATAAAAACAGAATGCAGTGATTTGCAAATCTCATAAACCCAAATTTAATAGACATATCAAATGTTAAAAGATATTTTGCTATTATAAATATTTGCCCGTTTTGAATTCGGGGCCTTCAACACGTCTCAAAAAAGTTGGGACACAAAACAGCTGAAGGAACATTTTGCAGCTAATTTGGTTATTTGGCAACAGGAGAGTAACACGATTGGGTATAAAAAGAACATCTGGGCAGAGGTTCACCAATCCACAGAAAACTGCATCTACAAATCGTGAAAGAATTTCAGAGTAATGTTCCTCAACATAAAATTGGGAGGACTTTAGAATATCACATTATCAACAGTACATAATATCATTGAAATGTTCAGGGAATCCGGAGAAATCTGTCAGCAAGGGACGAGGCCGAAAAAAGAAAAATAAATAAGTAATACAGGATGACGATTATCGTCAGGCCTTCACGCAGCACTCCATTAAAAACAGGCAGAATTCTGTCATGGAAATCACAGCATGGGCTCAGGAACACTTCCAGAAATCCCTGTCCCAAGGTTTCTGGGGTTGTTTTGTTTGTTTGTTTGTTTGTTTGTTTGTTTGGGTTTTTTTTTTTTAGAAACAATGACTCATCTCAGAGTCTGAATAGAACTCTTCAGCGATGCCCATTTTAATATCCTTACCTTCATCATCACACTCTCCTGCTAGTGACACACAATCACCTCAAGGTGGGGGCATAAAAACCCCGGCGTGTTTTAAGTAAGATGTGAAGATAGCCACAACATTTGCCAAGGACTTGCTGACTTGTTTTTGAGAGTGCTACATGAAAAGTTTTTGAGTAGAGGATACTATAGGTGATTGTTTACATTTTGTTCTAGCTAGACAACTAATTAGCTACCCTTTTTTTTTTTTGGCCTTGTCAGTTTCATTTGATGGGCAACCAAACAAATAGAAGCTTCCACTTGTGCAGTGAGTCAGCTAATAAATGCATGATCTGTCTTTCCCTGAATCGTATTCCTTTAGCAAAGTGACCTCTCAAACTGACAGCCAGATTCATGGTTTTATGTCATGTTTTTATGATGCCTCAATTTTTCTGCTATAAAGTATCAGACATCTTGAAAAACCTACCGTTCATGCATCACAACTGTCTTTACTTGCCTCCTCCCCATTGAGTGACTGACAACTGCTCATTGTCACTCACTGCTTCTGTTTTTTATTTACTCTTAAGTGCCAACAATTGTATTCTCAGTATAATTACACACAGGGGAATATACCTACGTCCCAACATTTCAGTGGCCCATTCAGATTACTGCGTGGGTCACCTCTTTCAAACTGAAATAGAAAGAATAGCGCTAATGCAAATAATACCATTCTATTCAACCCAAGGCAGTCTAATTTAGATTAAACTTGACTAGTTCATGCAGGAAGTGAAAACAGGACAATGAGCAACCCTGATTCCTATCCTCTAAGAGGCAGACAAATAAATTCCAGAGCCTCAGGAGATTCAGTAGTGTGTCTTGTCAAACACAGACGACTTATGTCAATACCTTGAGGGGTACGGGACTAGTTTTATTACCAGTGTGCACACAGATTTGCACTGAGGCGTTACTCATACTGTCCAAACACTGAAAAACATCCTTGTGGCCAAGTCTAAAGCAGTTGTTTCAACACTTAAGTGTATTGGGTGACACCAGCAATCCAGCAGATGGATAAAAAGCAGTGTGTGAATTAAGAGGCTGGGGGTTTCTCCTCGAAAAAGAAGCCTGCTGGACCGCTGGTGGAGGAATGAAATGGAGTAGGGTGGTGTGGGGGTTGGTTGTCTACATGTACGCTCCATGCTCAGCTTCAGTGGCTTATTGACTTCTTTGTTGCCATTAACCTGATGTCTTTCTGTGCACCCATTAGTGTATCATAAATAATTATCTGAATGCCTATTATGTTTTATGTGAGCTCCCATTAAGGATGCACTTATAGTGAGTGAACAAGTTGATTGATTAGTATTAATTAATCGAGAATTTGAGAGCACAGCTTGCAGTCTGTTTTGATTTGATCCATATCCAGATCACCAAAATCAGTCATGAATCATGACTGTGTACTCTTGGCTTACACGACATTGTATCATGTCGTATCGGATGTTGGTATGACACAAGTATTTTTATTAATGCTTCCCAAATTCCCATATCAACTATGTTGGTACTGTATGCTGCTATTGTCACTGCCTCACATTTCCTAAGTTCTACTAACTCTTGCATGTTCCTTCATTTTACATCCATATGGGTTTCCTTTAGGTTTCCTTTAGGTTCTTTAGGATTTTTAGCCATCCTTTTGCTAGGCTTTGAATATCTCATCATCTGCAGTATATATAATATTAAAAGAATCTGGAGAAATTCCACAAGGGACAAAGCTGAAAATCAGCACTGGATGCATTGGAGGCAGCACTGCATTAAAAAACACACAGGCAGGGTTCTGTCATGAAGATCACTGCGTGGGCTCAGGAACACTTCCAGAAATCACTGTCCAAGTTTTTTGGAATTGGGGTTTTCTCAGGCTCCGAATATTCCTAATATACATCGATATCCATTTCTGGAAGTAATATCCTTATGTTTAGCATCATACGCACCTGTTAGCTAGGCAATCACCGCAAGGAGGGAATACGAAGATGCTATTCGAACCCCAACAGGTTTTTACATGTGAGGGAAAGATGGAGCATAACAACTCGTAGCTGCAACATTTGCCAAGGACTTGCTGATTATTTACTTATTTATAATTTTGTATTGTTATTTTTGTCCATGTGGAGATCCTTTAGTTTTTTTTTTGCCTTCTCGCCTTCCCCCGAATTATTCTGGCAGGTGAACTGGCTATTCTCAATTCCCTCTACGAAAGAAGCTAAGAGTTTTTGTGAGTGTTTAACTGATGTCCTGTTATGCTTTCGCTCCCCTGGATGTTTTCCTGCACCATATTCCTGCATAAATGTTTCCATTTCCACGACCTTTGTGTTGCTTCCTGCTTACAGCTTTCTTTACGTATTTCACCTCTTATCAACTTATTAGAAGATATTACAATATGTTCCAATGATATATATTGCAAAGCACCACTAGATTTGGGATGCCATTATCTTTGTGCTTAACCACTTGCAATTGTTTTTCATTTACATAAATGGCTCTAGCTTATCATCACTCATTTTAAAGATCAATGAAACATTCAAAGGATGTAAACAACTAATGAACTAAAGCCATTTCTGTCTTTAATGCCTGCCCTCACATTGGCAAATAGTAAAATGGATGTAAAAACACGTGGTCAGAAATTTGTCAGGGCACTTCATCGACTGTTATTTTCCAGAGGAAAACCATCTTTAGCCACTCAGTAGACACTGTATGTCACATTGGCGGTGATTCCTGTGACTGCTGATAATGGATAATGGATGATGTGGCAGCAAAAAAAGCACATTTATGCCTCAGTGCTGTTATAGTGTTTACACAGTCAAATGATGATTGCACTGAACAGTGGTATATATCCTACAGTCAGAAGACGAGTGCTAGCAATTGGAAGGGTGGCTCCCAGTAAATCAAGTGGTTTTGCACTATTTAACATTAAAGGGGGTGTGTCACCAGTTGGGCATGTGCATCAGGGACAGGTGGTTCTTCAATCGAAATCTCACCTCTCTCTTGGCCATACCTCAAGTCAATACCTAAACGTTGGCAGACGCCAAGTCAGTCACATACGAGCAGCACTTTTATGGCTCTGCCACATAGAAAACACCTCGTTCTCCATTCACCGTGTTCCCGAGCCTTTCTGGTTTTAAAGCGTGTTTTCGATGAAAGCACTGTTCCTCCAAAGATACACTGGTGCACATATTTCTACATTGTTAAGACCAAACTTTTAAAAATTCTTATTGTTGACAGATTGGTAGTCGAAGTTACTTATTCTTTGTTGTTTTGCTGCGGGTGGCAAAATGAATGCTAAGATTGACTCAAATTGTAAAACTCTCTCTTTATAATGGTGGATGTGCAACTTTGCAGTTTAACACACAAAAAGTTTACTGTTGTGACCGAACTGCACATACGACTAGTGGCCTTAATAATTTTAAAGCCACTAAGTGGACGAAAAAGCAACCAAATGCATAAAATATACCTTGTATTCGTAAGAACTGTCAAGGCTTTTATCAGTAGAGGCTCCACAGCAATGTGGATATACTGTATAACCGCTGAGCTACTACACGAATCGTGGCAAAACTGCCAAATTTGCACGATGACTTAGTCATTTATCATCTGAACCAGTAATAAATGAGGTACCACTAAAAACAACATTCAACTGTAGGTCCAGATATGCTTCAAAAACTGCCATTTTTAATTACCTAGATGGCATTGTGCGGTTTAAAATGAGGTGCCAAGGCCATTTTTCGGTATTATTAGCTCAGGAACTGCTAGATCTGTCAGAGGTCTGACCCAGAACTCAAAGAAGAGTGCAGGGGAAAAGAGGATGCTGCAAAAAAAAAAATCTGAAAATTGCTGTCTATCACCTAAATTACTTTTAGCCACCTACTTGTTCTGTCACAGTACTGCAGAGGTGCTTTCTAAATTTGGATTGATTCTGGCGCCTCCAGCTGTGACGTCTATCATGGGACCTGTTACAGTAGCTGTGGCAGGGCAATCAGTATTAATGTAAAACACAAATTTCAACAGAAAACTCAGTATATAATTTGGCCCCCTTTAGACTTTATAACAGTTAGTGTTCTTACTGGCATTGCAGGGTTTTTAAATGTATTTTACCATGGTTTATGTAGCACTGTATGGAGTGGTTAGGGTATTGGGCTCATGATTGAAAGGTTGTGGGTTTGAATCCCAATTAGACCCCAACCGTGCTAAGACTCCTGGACGTGGTCTTAACCACAAGTGTGCCTCTGTCCACCCGGCAGTATAAATGGGTACCAGTAAAAATACTGGGAAGGTAACCTGCGAAGGACTAGCGTCCCATCCAGGAGGGGTTGAACTCCTAGTCGCTTCACGCTACAGAAACCGGGGATAAGCACCTGATGAGCCAGTAGGCTCGGCTGTAAAAAGCCCAGCAGACGTACCCACCACTGTATTCCAAATAGTTTGGGCTTCGGACAAGACCTTTGTGTGTTCGATTTCTGAATCAATTCAATCCCATATTTGCTGAAGTGTATTCGTATCCTGACTCTGGATTGGCCTGGCCATCATTTTCAATCACTCTGGAAACCTCTGCAATTTTTGTCAATATGATTTCTTTTGAGGCGGTACGGTGGCGTTGTATGTCCGCTTCACAGTCCTGGATTCGAGTCCCAGGCGCTGTGAGGGCTTGTGTGGGTTTCCTCCGAGTACTCCGGTTTCCTCCCGCAGTCCAAAGATATGCACATGAACCTAATTAGCTGCATTAAATTGCTCCCAGATGTGAGTGTGTTGGCTCTAGTCTCCCCATGACCCTTGTAGCAGTTCGGCAAATGAATGGCTGGGTAATTCCCTCAGGTGGTGCTAACACCATGTTGAAGCCAGTAGTACATTTATATCCGCGGAAAGGACATTTGGGACTCCCTCGGCTAGGTTCGGCAGTTTCCACAGAGGGTTTCCCTGAGCGGCTGCGATATTGCTTTTTGTTAAGTGGCTAAACATTCATTCCATCAAATAAGCTCAAAGCTAGCTTGTCAAATTTTCTATGACTTTGTTTCTTTTTGGATTCGATTACAAAAAGGACAAATAAAAACAACCTGTGTGAAAAATAGCTTTTTACTATCAACTAACTATGAGTAAAATGCTAAAAGCAAAATGCCCTCTTACTTACTCACTAATTTGCTGAACCACCTCATCCTAATAGGTTCAAGTGGAGGCTTGAACCTAACTCGGCCGACAGTAGGTGAAGGAGGGGTACACATTCTGAACAGCTCGCCAGACCATCACAAGGCGGTACACGCACAGCCACTCACGCTCACACCTAGGGGTAATTTGGAACAGCTAATTAACCTAATGTGCATGTATTTGGACTGTCAGAGGAAACCTGGAGTACCCAGAGGAAACCCACACAGACACAGGAAGAACCTGCAAACTCCACACAGAAACACCAAGCCTGGGACCCGAACCCTGAAGGAATAGAGCAATAGTAATAATCTTACACATTCTGCTCTGGCATGGTATATTATTCCCGAAAGAGCATCAAAAAGAATTTTGGGCTGGAGATAGGATTTAAAATTTTGATTATATAGTGAAGTTCTGCAGTGTAACACCACATACAAAAAAAACCCCCAAAAAACAATTTAATGCTGTTTTATCTGAGATCTTGTTGAAAGGGCTGAATATAAATAAAGTGTGAATCCACTCGGTTCATTTATCTTTCAGAGGTAATAATAAATGCACTGAATGCTTCACTCTCCCACGAATAATATGAGTGATAATAACCAAGTTCCTTACAGTGATAACCAAATTCCTTTTTTTTTTTTTTTTTTTAAATTATTGCGATTTTCACTACCTCATTAGAAAACACCCACTGCCTTGGACACAGGCTCAGACAAACAAAATAATAACGCTAATAAAAATAAATAAATAAATAAATATAACCTGCCTACAATGTCAATTACGATGATGTGTGAGGCATTCAAGTGAGGACCGTAAACACATTAATTTGTTTACACATTAACTACTTTCCTTTAATAAGTTTCAATCATTTTAATGAATGAATGAATATGAAGTGGAAAATCAACTGGGACTAACCAGCATGATTTCCCTGAATCTTCAGAGACTTCTTTCTCTATTTTAATGCAAAGACTTGCGCAGACTTCAATACAGCTGCCTACATGCGGGCTATAAAAAGGGCTTTTTTTTTTAATGCAAAAGGACATCATCTGCTTGCATAAGAGCTTTGTTTCTTGCTCTTTTGCAATTAGAGGCGTCTCAGGGTATTCGGATGTATGATGTGGATGCCGGCTGTTCTTTTTTACTGTGTTGAATTCTGTGAAACTTTATATTCACATATAACGCTGCCTCACAAGCATTTACTACCTTAGGGTCTAGAAAATTAATTATAAAACCCCAGTATGACAGTATCTGAGACAACAAAAATAAAGTTTCATAAGCTGGTAACTAAGCAAATGTAGTTTTAGATGTTTAAAAATTACCAACATTCACAGCACATTTTTTTTTTTATTGCTGCTTTGCACTGCAAATTAAAGTATCCATATCAGACTTGAAATAATGAAATATACTTTTATACTAAGTGACTTGCAGCTTAGGTTTTCTGGTATAACCTTTGCGGACCCAAACAGACCACCAGAGCAGAAAACCTACAACATGACCATAACTGTAACTACGCTGCCCGGCCCAAAAAAAAAATAAAGTCGTACACACTAATATTTTCTTGTTCCGCCTTTAGCCTTGATCTCAGTGTGCAATCTCCATGTCACTGTTTCAAGAAACTTAAGTAACATAACATTTATTTCCATCCAGCGTCCGGTTCATTTCTCACTGACGCCTTGAATCGATGAGGGAAAAAAGTTTCTGAATCTAGCATGGAGCAAAATTGGTTTCATGAACCAAATTTATTCATAACATTGTCAGTACATTTCTGTCTTCATGAACCAAATTAGCATTTATATAAATCCCTGTTTTATTTATTAGTGTCTTTTAAGCTACTTTCTTTAAAGAACCGTGACACAACCCCTTTAATACTAGTTGAACGGTACACGGATATACAGGGCATATTTCAAAATGAACATACAGTCACTAACAAGAATCTTAAGCTTTTTTTTTTTCTACAGGCACAATCCTCTACATTTGCTTCTCAATGCAATCTTCTGGCTTGGTGCTTTTCTGAACTTTGTGTTAACTCCTGAAAGCTGGCTGCTCTGAAAAAAGTCTTAAGGCTGTACTTAAGCAGACACTTCCCACAGGACTACATGTGGAGGAATAATATCAAGTATAAAAAAAAAAGCTGGAGGAAGGATAATTTACTGCCATTTAAGCTCAGTATGAAATGAAACGATTTCCTCAACACACAGCAACGGCATGAGAGCCGAGGAGGAAGAAGAAGCCTTCCTGGACTGAGGATGAAAATGGTTCTTACCTCCAGATACACCACCCAGGGCATGACCAACGTAGCCACCAAGAGATCTGCCACTGCCAGGCTTACAATCAGGTAATTAGTGGTGGTCTGCAGTGCTTTTTCTCGGGAAACGGCCATGCACACCAATACGTTGCCGAAGACGATGACAAAGATGAGCAGCGTCAAGAGCATTGCATAATAGTTGTACTGGTGCTTGGCTTCAATGTCGGTGCCATTGAAAGCCTCGCTTGTGTTGTTGGGGGAGGTCTCATTGATGCCATTTTCTGCAAGGAAATCCATGAGCTGCTACCAGGAAAGGTGTCTGAAATGGTGAGAGAGTGGACTGTCAGAATATACAAAAGCAATATTAAGCTTAGAATTCGAAACCAGTAATGCTGCACGAGGAGGAAAAAATGTGCTTATAATACTGGGCATTTCTGTGGGAGGTTTCCGTGTTTCCATGTCAGCTGTCGTTACATCTAGGAAAAGTTCACGCCACCACCTCGTTGCCAGAACAGGGAAAAGTTTAGATGCATGTTTTCCTTGTACGTCGATAGATGAAAGGGCCAGACAAGCAGAACTGGGAAATTGAAGAGAGTGCGGGTTTTAGATAAATGCTTTGAGGTAGGAAGCTAACGGTCCCTTTTTGGCTTTCTAGGGATAGTTTGACGTGTCAAACTTTAAGTGATTGCTACAAAGCACTGACACTGGAGACTCCTTCCAGAAACGCTCAAATCTTGTGGATAGCACCCCCATTTGTTTTGTTCCCTGGGTGCTATAGAAATGAATTGAAAAAGAATTAGACAGAGTGCATTTATATAAACCTGTGATTGCCTTACAGATTGTTAGAGCTGCTGAATAATAACTTAATGATTGGGTTTATTGCACAAATGCATGTCACAGTACGAAGAAAGCTATGATTAATTGCACAGCCCTGGTTGGCAGTAAGAGATCGGCAGCAGATTTGCATGTTTAATAATTTACCACTTCTCATTTCAAACTACATGATTTCATTACTATTAAAATAAGGATTTAATCACAGAATCCAAGAGAAATAAATCAGGAATGCTTTTAAATTTGTGTCTTGCAAAGATGATTAAACCGTCAGTCAAAAGGAGCAAGTAGGAGCTAAATTCAAACAATACTGTTGACACCCACATTTCACCAGGACACCTCATCTCTTCCTCTGTCAATAATGTGCATTGAGCACAAACGCATCGATTTCGTCTGTAAGGGAGAAGAACGGGCTCGTTCGTATTGATCTGGAAATTCGCGCAAAACGAACTTTATCTTTGGTAAAATCAGCACCCCAGAGAGAAGCAGAGTGATGAGAAGCCCTCTACTGAACTGAGCACATTCACATTAATGCAGTATATAAAAAAACGTTTAATACAATGTAAAAAACGTATTATTATATTTCCGTTCTTGTATGTATTACCTGCAAAAATTAATAAGTAACAAAGCACAACAGCTAATATAAAAAAAAGCCCTCATAAACAAACAATCAATCAAAAAACTAACCACGAAATTTCACCAGAAAAAAAAGTATTCAGCTAATTTATTTCTAATAACATGTCCGGTTATATTAAGCCACTTCACATGGGCAGCTGTGCTTGTGCAAATCTCCCTGGAAGAAAATCAATATAATTATTGCAAGCCTATAAAATGGTGGGTGAAATATTTAGTGAGGATGTAATTATCCACTGCTGGTATCGAATACTGGAGTTGACAGTATGTTTGACAGAAGGTGTTGGAAGTGCAGTAAGTTAAAAGGAAAACGGTATTGAAGTGATATTAGCTAGCCAGGTTACAGATCATAATTAGACTGAAAACTAATCAGATTTGTACAGTCATGTTGTTTGGGACATGATATTAATGTTATAACCACTGATAAGACCCGTGTTCCATGCCCCTGTTTGTGGTTTTCATCTCAAGTGTGGGATTAAGTGCATATCAGTTACGTTAGTCTGTCTTTTCCTGTCTTTGTTTATGTTGGGTCCTGTCTAGATGGGTCATAACGCGGGCATGGTTGATATATACAGTATTACAGAGGAACGGCGTGATCTGATTGGTCCGCTATCTCAGGATCAAAGAGCATTTTTTATTTTGAGTGCATAATGCTTGAATCGAAATAACAGAAACTCACAGATTGTCACGGTTACTTGGGACAAGCCGTGTCATCAATATCAGGCTTAAAAATGAAAAAAAAAAAAAACCCATCATTTAGTTAGAGTTTGTTTTTCTTGTGTTTCTGTGTACTACATACTAAAAAACCTTTACATAGCGTTACTTCAGTTTCAGTGTGGTATGTACGGAACTCTAAACGAGTAGGCTCAAAGCATGGCATTAGCTACATAGCGATTAGCTCAGCTTGAAGCGCATTAAAAAATATAAGAAATAATTTATAAAAATCTTGCGTGAGTGTTTTTTTTAAGGCTTATTTCTCCGTTTAGTATATACTAAAACAATAAAGCGCTTCAGGCTTGGTGGATGTTGCTGAATTGGATAGTTCCCCTGACGTTCCATCTTGAAGACAATTCAGCAACATCCAACTTGCCTTCTGCAAATAATTGTTAATTACTGGCTGTAACCCACCATGAAATAAAAAATCAGTTAAAAAGAAATATAGTAAATAGAATCTTTAGAAATGTTCAAGCAGGCTTAGAAACACTTGAAAAATGTACACAACAGGGTATGTGGGGCATTTTCAGAAAAATGTACACAGTAGCAGTAAGGACATTTCCTAAAGAAAGACAGCCTTTTATGCATTAGGTTGAAAACAATGACTGTTGATAGCGATGAATTTGATAATTTGTGAGCTTTTTTATCTGTTTCCATCACCGAGCATATATAAGTAATCCTTTCCATAGGAAGTGTCATCTACTAAAGTGCAGAATGTCCTTACCGTCACCAATGGTTATAATGACCAAAATGAAGGTGTGTCATCTCCCTGTGGTTTTATGTGAGACTTTTGGTCAGTTATATACAGAAAACATGATCTATCAATCTACGTGCATTCCATGTAAGGTCATTGTTTTCAACTTAATCAATAAAATTCTGTCTTTTTTTTTTTGTGTATTAATACATTACATTGTAGCGCTCTACCAAAACCGGTATCGATCAGAATAAGCACAAAAGTACTCAATAAAATCTTCCATAGCAACTACTATAGCAGCATGGGTGTGTGGTCAATAAAAGAACCGACTTAATATTCTGAACAAGTTCTGCCCAGAGGTTCTATCCATTACAGTGGAAATAAAAACATTTTGAGGGCAGCAGGCAGTGTCAGTGTATTGTTTTTTTTTTAAATAAGTAATTTAAACAGGATAAGTAGGATATTGTATAAAGATAATTATAGGTGAAGTATAGGTTTAGCCAACCTCTAAGGTAATTGTTTAATTAGCATTAATTCACTAATTGCGTACATTTAAATGAAAAACCTAGCATTGTTACGAATATGGCAACAGGGATGTGAATGTTAATATCTGATGGTGTAAAATAACGGTTATCATATGAAATAAATCTATGGGTGCTATAGAATGCTAGCTAGCATACTAACTTGGACAGCAAATCACCTTTATCGATCAATCTTTATCACCAGCCTTGACCTTCACTTGAGGTTTGTGTGGCATATGCGATAGTTTTCTGCCCGCTGCTCATCAAAGCTACGTGTGTGATGAACGCTTCAGGCTAACTGGCTAGTATAAAGGTGTATTATACCAATATAAGCACCGTTATCCCATCTTGTCTGCCTCTTAACGTTTCAGTTGGGTCCTCGTCGTAAAAAAAAATGGCTCTTCTCATTCAAGGTCACTCCGAAACAAACAAAATTCATTCTACTATTTCAAATTCTGAGTCATGACCACACTTAATCGCACGCACATACCTGCACCAACAACGAGTACCTCATGAGCTCCACAGCGACGTAGATATATATAGATACAGCGACTTAATATAACCCCAAGCAATCATGGGTACACCAGGGTCACAATGGACATGGACAAACAAAACGTGACTGGAGAGCTGAGACAGAATAGTGAACCCTCTAGCCCTCAGCATAAGCAACAGAGGATACGGAGCACAAAAAGCCCACAGCGGACTGACAGAGGCTGTGAACAATCAGTCCAAGCAAGCCAGTTAATTTAGCTAGCTGCTGTCACAGCTACACAAAAAGCAACAGGTACTACAATGGGGTGTTGTCATGCTATTATCTTGGTAGCTAACTAGCTAATTAGCCAATAACTGACATATAACTGAATATCTCCTGTATAGAAGAGGTTTCAAGCAAATTATCACATCACACTCTGGCTGCATAGTAACTGGATGGCTCTTCACTTTAATCATGCGTGGCGGTGAAAGACCTTGGTGTGGTTATTGATCCAGGCTCTCAATGGAAGTTCATGCAGATGATATTACTAGGACAGAAATGTGATATCACGGCATGATGATGAAAACACTTGCGTCATGCGTCTATTATTTCTAGGTTGGATTATTGTAATGAGTTACTGTCTGAATGATCCATCTGGTGTAGATAGAAGCTCCAGTTAGTCCAGAACGAAGCAGAATCCTTACTAGAACCAGTCAAATCCCAATCAAATTTCACACTGATTATAAAGTTCTATTACTGACCAAAGCAATGATGGGTCTCATGCCACGGTATGACACTGAATTTCTGGTCTTTTAGGAATCGCCATGCCTACTCCAATCAAAAGGTGCAGGCTATTTTTTGGCAGCTAGAAAATGAAGTCTACAGCAGAAGGCAAAGCTTTCTGCCAAACCCACCCACATTCGCGCAAAAGCCTTTTATTTATTATTTGTTTTAGTGTTTCAGAGTAAGTTGAAGACGTATTTGTTTAGTCAATCCTTTTGTAAATAGATTTTTATTATGTTGAGGTACAGATATGGAGGGTTCTTGGGCATAGGGTCTATTGGTGAACTGGGATGCCTGGACGCTGTCGCCCTCCCATTTTCATATGTTCACTACTGAAGGTGGAGTGGCTGGCTGCTGTCTTTCCCATGGTGCTCTCATGTGCATGTTAAAATATCTTTTTTTTTTCTTCTTTTTTTTCTTTTACACTGTCACTCAATTTTAATTACTTTTTTTTTTAAAAAGCACTGCCCCCTCTCCCAGTCATCCGGATATCCTTTTCCCTAGACGACAGTCTCCCTCTGTTAACAGATTAACTGCACAACTTAATTACTTAAAAAGGTGTGACATGGAAGCACAGTGGACCAACCCCAGCAGATGACATGGCTCTTCATATCAACACAGACTGTGGAAACTTCACACTGCACTTCAAGTATCTTGGACTGTGTGCCTCTCCATTCTTCCTCCAGACTCTGGGACCTTGGTTTCCAAACGAGATGCAAAATTTGCTCTCATCAGTAAAGAGGACTTTGGTCCACTGTGCTTTATTAAATCCAGAGTCAACGCAGCCGTCTACCA
>JAQMYF010000005.1:26864882-26875209 GCA_030014195.1 Neosilurus mollespiculum | reverse complement strand
TATATATATATATATATATATGTGTGTGTGTGTGTGTGTGTGTGTGTGTGTGTGTGTGTGTGTGTGTGTGTGTATATGTATAGTCTTTTGTGAAGCCAAAGGAACTAGGTATATGCTGACAACCAGCAAGATCAGAGATGTGCAATGATCTGATTGCGCTATAACTAATTTGGCAAAGCATTTCCTTAAAATTTCTCCTCATCTTAAACACTTTTAAAAAATATTTTATACTGGGGCCACGATGTCCATGATTTGAGAGAATCGTGATGAGTGTTGGGGGTCGTGGGATTGAATCGTGATGACCTTGAGGGAACTTGGTGGAATCGTGATCATTGTGAAATATTTTCTGACTGTCAATCATTACAATGTATTACGATTTATCGCCAGAACGTTGGAATCAAAGTAGAGCTTAACGGACCTTAACAGAGCAGAACTGACCTTGATGTGCCATCATAGGGGATCTTGGTGAAAGTGGAAACATGATTCCTTCAAGTTTCATCTCTTGGATGTACCCTGTCTCCTTTTTGTTTCCCAATCATGCTCCAGGCGTGCTCATAAATCATGGAGCTCCACACTTTTTGAATCACGGAGATCATGGATATCGTGGTCCAGTGTAAACCGAGGGCAGGGCAGTTTTATTGGCAGCTAGTTTCCCTCAGTGTCTAAGGGAATTTTTTCCCTCAGAGGGAAAACCCAACAGCACAACCTTGACTTAAAATTACAGTATACAACACCTGGTATTGGTTTCAACATTAAAATGGTAGTATAGTGTCAACCCTGGAGAATTCAAGCTGTTTTCGTGGACAAAAGATTACTTTAATAAAAACTTATTGATGCAAGCATCCAGACAAAATGGCCCCAATGCCAGACATCTCACTGAGTTCCTTCTGCATCGACTACCACGAATGACTGTGTCATTTTTATCGGCTCAGTATGGTTACTGAAAATGAGTTTATTATTTAGGAGCTTACATCATAAGGAGCAATAAATCAGCCATTATTTCAAAATGAAAGACATTTTCCCTTGAAGGATCACGCCTGGAGAAGTGTGTTCAACTAAAGAAATGTTGGATTTGCTTGAATGAGTCTGTGGTTCTGAGTCGTCAATAGATTCAATTATGTACCATATCATTTAGAATGAACAGGATTAATGCTTATTTTAGCGAGAGTGAGAAATGTGGTCAGATTGATAGGATGGTTCCTATACAGGGCTCTATAATATCAATTAAAATGGCCACAAATGAGCTGGAAAGGGTGGGATTTTCCCCCCTCCAGAAAATTGCAATTATAGTTGAGCTATAATGACGGTGATAATGATTATAATGATGATGATGATGATGATGACGATGATGATGATACGTGACAAGCAAAAGAAGTTGGTTCGCATTGGTACCAACAGGTCGAATTCGTTTCCGGTGAGGCTTGGAGTCCGCCAAGGCTGTCCTTTGTCACCGGTTCTGTTCATAATTTTAATGGACAGAATTTCTAGGCGCAACCGAGGCGTTGAGGGGTTCTGGTTTGGTGGCTATAGGATCTAGTCTCTGCTTTTGGCAGATGAAGTTGCCCTTTTGGCTTCATTAAGCCGGGACCTCCAGCTCTTATTGGAGTGATTCACGCTGATTGTTGCAAAATGTTTGACTGTCATTTATTACGACGTGTTACAGTTTGATGCCGATCGTGATAGAAAGTGGGAATCGTAGTAGAGCGTAGTAGACCTTAAAAGAATTTAATAGAGCATAACAGACCTTGATGCGCCATCGTACGGGATCTTGATGAACTTGGAAACACAATTACTTTGAGTTTCATCTCTTGGATGCACCCTGCCTCCTTTTTATGCCCCAATAATGCTCCAATCGTGGTCATAAATCATGGAGCTCCATGCGTTTTTGAATGACGGAGATTGTGGACATTGTTCCCCATGGTTAAATATGCAGAAAGCCTAAGAAGAAACCCTGTATTGTAGTCACTCAATGTCTTTTCTGTCTTTCATTGATTTATTATTGAATTTGACTGGTCTTTCATTGTACACTCTCTCTCTCTCTCGCTCTCGCTCTCTCTCTCCCCTGGTTTCCTTTGCCTTCCTCTGTTGTTGGACATTTTTCATGCATAAATTTTGGGTGTGATTGTATTTGATGCTTCCAAGTTGGCATCTGACGGCATGCATATGCGCACCGAATTCGTGTCAAGTCCAATGCAAACCCTCTCTCACACAGTGCTGACTGTGTATTGCTATTAAAGTATCATCAGCTCAGAGTTATTTATATATTAGTATTTTCTCTTGCATGGCTCAATAAGCTTTTTAATGATTTAAGCAACCAAATTACTTTTGGTTCAGACCAAAAACTCTGCTTAATATGGTTATATTTATCAGTAACATGTCCTAATCCTCCGCTCACTGTTTGAATAATTATTCAACTCACATCCTTTCAGGGAAAAACCAATTTTCTTTGCTGTTTATTTATACTCAGCACCTTACATATGAAGCATTTAACTGTTGTGCTGGGATTGCAAGGACTCTTACTTCTTCCCTTGAGAGATTTTGAATACTGTCAGGTCAGAGAGCGATTGGACTGCTGCTAGGAATAAATAGGATCATTTCAGCACTGGCCAAACAACAATTACTGACTGCCGTCCTGTGAAAACGGATGGAGCGTGACTTAATGAAGGTGTGCTTCCTGCTTCTTACTGATGGTTGTGATGGTCTTTGACCTCTGATCTCTGACCATTTTACCTTCAAGAAAGTAGCCTCCCATCCATCATCCTTTCCGTCCCATGTGTCATGTAGGTGTCTCGTTCACTCGTATGTAAAACTTTTTTTAAATTTCTCAGACTGGCTGATTTCCAGCGTGATGAAAATGTTAGATATACAATAATGCCTTATGGCTATGCAATAAGAAAAAACAAAAATTTTAGCATGATTTTCATCACAGAGGCCTTCTTATTAAGGTTCAAAGAGATATGAATTTAGGCACTGCCTAAAAGAGGAGCTCCCAGGAAACAGGTGTCGAAAGCTGCTGTAAAAAGACTGGCGCAGCTGCTTTAAGAGCAGAATCAGCTTCAGCCCAACAAAAGCAGGAAAGGATACGTTTTCTTTTCACCACCTTTTACTCGCTGATTTTTGCGTTCATTTGTGTCACCTGTCTTGTGAGTTTCATTATCCGTGTAACGAGTTCATGTTCCGTGTTCCTGGTGATATTTGGAGTTGTTTTGCTAAGCAAAGTTCTGTATGCCTACCTGCGTGTTTTTTATTCTGTGTGAGTCTGAGTGGTGGTGTAGGAGCCTTTATTTTTATCTCCTCCAAGAAGATTGTTTTCACCGGCGGTTTGTTTGTTTCTTTGTCTGTCTGTCTTTTAGCAACATTACTCATAAACTTATGGACGGGTTTTAATGAAATTTTCAGGGTGAGTCAGAAATGATACAAGAAACAATTGATAAAATTTTGGCAGTGATCCAGATTATTGTCTGGATCCAGGGAATTTTAAAAGGTTTTTTTTAGCACGGATGACGTACTCATCCCAGTTACTGTGGCTGGACCATACTGAAGCCTAACTTCCAGGCTTGCATTCGATGGTGTAATCACATTCCTTTATATTCGTGTACAACTTTTAAGCCAAAAACAAGGCCTCTTATTCAAGGCAGGCCCTATCCCCAATGCGATCATATAAATGGCTGCACTTTTGCATTGTCGGGCTCAAATAATAAACAAATGTTTCATTTACAAAAATGCTGCATTTCTGACAATACCATAGGGGGGCACTAAACGACCTTGGCGGAGGTCTGTGCTCTCCGAGTGCTTTTCTAGTTTGGTCTTAGTTTCATTATAAATAAATCTGTTTATTGCTGCCTGCCGTGATGCAAAACAGCAATGCATAACAGCATAACAGCCAATCAGCATCAACTCAGGAATGGACACGGGACAACCATCAAAGTCATGTTCCAGGCCTATGGAGCTCCTCTATAATGCAGTCTGAATAGTTGTTGCTGGACTATTTATAACCAATGGCTGTAAAATCACCTTGGACAAGAGATAAGATCTCCAAACTTGAGCTATCACAGATGTAGCGTCCGTGCTAACTGGCTGAGGTACAATGTTTAGTGCTGCCTATCCTGATGTAGTTAAACCGCTTACACTCTGGCACACTGTGCACTGGCACACTGACACACTCTGGCTGTTTATTACATTCGCCTACTTTTCTAACTTCACCAAAGAATTCACCAAATTAAAACTACTTGGATGAAATTTTCCGGACACGTACAACAGTATAAACTGTGATCTGTTTCTATTAAAAATGGGAGGATCGTAAACCGTCAAACATTATTTCAGGATTAATGACATCCAGCTATCAGCATCTGCACAAAAGCCATTTGTTCATCAGTGAACACACACTACCAATGACATTATGATGGATTTTATAGATAAGAGTCCCAAGTGTTAAATTCACCCTGAACTGCTGACTGCTGTGTTAAAAAAAAAAGACCAGCTGCTCCTCATGAAGTCACGTTTATCCTGTCTGTGAGTTTACACCTCATGTCCAAAATATCTCTAGCTGAAACTATTCAAGCTCTGAATAGATGTGATAAAGAGATTCGAAAAAGGGGCGTGCTGAACAAAAAAGAGCAACGATGCCCAGAGCATCAACTGTGCATGCTTATGCAAAAAGCGAAAGAAAATTAGAAAAAATGGCGAATCAAAAAATCTTTTTGTAGAATAGGATCCAATGACATCCTTTCATCCAGTAACATATACAATCAATGTGAATAACATTTTCTGATGTTCAAACGCCTGAAGGATTTTCAGAAATAAGAGTTACAGACAGTACACGAGACAGAATGTGATGATCAGCGTTATCATACAAAATGAGTTTGACTGTAGGTCAGAGGTCAATCACGTGTAACTGGTAATTGAAGAAAGACCTTACGGCACCACAGTAACTTCAAGAAGGGGCTTGGGTTTGTCTCTGAAGTTAATTTCATTTGTATGATTCAGCTGAACAGAAATTCTTCACTTTTCTCCTCTGAGTTACACAAAAGGCACTGGAGGTACCATGGATTTAGGGTTTAATGAACTATGCTAATATAGCGCGGAGCTCCCACATGATTTCCTTTGCTTGACAAGTTTTTTGTGAGAACTCTAAAACCCCATACACATATCCTACATATATCAGGTTTAATCAATTTTAATAACTTGTCTTCTCATGTTTTTCCTTTTTCGAGATATAAAATTTTCAAAGAATAACACAAAGTTCCCATGCGCACACGTACGCTGGCGGGACGAACGGACGTACACGATAGGTATTTTCTTGACGTTCCAAAAACAACTCGATGGTTAGACGCTTTTTCCTTATCAGTGGTGCTCGGTTTCAGCTCAGTGGTTTTAACAAACTGCTTTTAAAAACACGAGCTGATGGCAAAAAAAAAAAAAAAAAAAAAGGAAAATAAACATTCACTATGATATTCCGCTTTCTCCCTCAGAACATCCCTGCATAAGAAAAAACAAAAGGAAACAAAAAAAAAAATGACCTTTTATAAAATCTGTTATTATCACAGTGCTGTCAGTTATGAAGATTCATATGTCAGGGGTAGAGACTGCAATCTGGTATAATCTCCCATTCCACCAGGAGAGACTCTGAATCTGCCAATATATTCTCTTGATTGCAATCTGTACTGGTAGAACTGGAGACTCCTATGTTACCAGTAGAGATTGCAACTGGAGTACATGTGAATACCAAAAAATTATTTGCCTTTTAAATATCATAAAATGTTTAATGTTGCAGTGGAAGTTTGAATCAGTAGATAGATAATAAATAGATAAGAAAGGTAGTCACTAAACTCACATAATGCAGCATACTGACTCGGAAGAACTACTGGTCTGAGTCGCCACTTAGCTAATGCTAGTCATTTGTTTTGCGTATGATAAATTTACAAACATTCTAGAAGTGGCAGCAAGGGCAGCTGCAGCAATGTAACAATTACAAATGTAATGGATCACCCCACCGGCAGCTGCTGATCCATTCATGTCCCCTGTAGGGGAAAACAACGGTTGCGCTAGTGTGATTTGAAGATAGTCCAGAGAGAGATGGTGGCAGATTTTTTGGGGTATGTTTATTCTGGCCGCAAACACTATGAGAAATATAGCTGCAAGCAGCAATTAAGGGGCCCAAGCACCAAAGGTGCTGCAGTATCTGTTTGGATAGGGAGTATTAGTGGGTGATTACACTCCATCACTGTCATACATGTGAGCACTGAGCCAGCTTAGATGCTACATTGGCGTAATGGCACACTTCCTGTTTTGCACTGTCGTAATGATTGACACTCTTTCCATGGAAATGCCATTTTAAGATGTTAAATACAGTTTAATATCACGTAATACCTGGTAAAACGAACAAAATTAAAAATGGCTGAATTCTTGTAGGGTGAAGTTCATGGTTCTGACTGTAAAATGTATTTATTTCGCAATACTGTATTAATCCCACGAGGGAAATCTTTTTTCTGCATTTAACCCATCCAAAGTAAACACACACACTCGGAGCAGTGGGCTGCCACACATTGCGGAACCCGGAGAGCAGTTAAGGGGTTAGGTGCCTTGCTCAAGGGCACTTCAGCCATGAATGTGGAGGAAGGGAAGGTGCAGCTCACTCCCTCACCGCCACACATTTTTCCTGCTGGTTCGGGAATCGAACCAGCGACCTTTCAGTCCCAAAGCTGCTTCTCTACCCATTAGGCCATGGCTGCCCCATTTGTGGGAAGATGACCCATGTGCATAACAAATTTGGTGCGTATGGGTGAAATGGCACACTCATACTGAAGAAAAATGTAAACAGGGGCACTCTTGAGCCCCCTGGCAATGCTTGAGTCATATCTTTTGTGAGACACTGATGAGAAGCATTTGTGATTTGTATGCCAAGTTTTGTGAGAAACTTTTCAAAAAGGCAGTCTAATAACCCAACATGCCACTGTGCTTATTATATTCATGCTGTTTAGACTTTTATGTAGCTGCGTGAACCTTTCTCTGTTATTCTGGTAATGAAAGTCTTTGAACAGCAGGGACCAGACGGACACTCGAAAAATTCTTAAAGGTGGTTTTCCGGCGGTAACCAAAGGTGTTATATATAGGGTGGAAACAGCAAGACACCGCAGAAATGTGGTTTAAAATGAAGGGAATCAGTTTTGGTTGCCATTAAGAAATATTGGGGATTAAAACTAGACTGTGGTGTGAAGCAAAATACATTTTTATTTCCACATAAACTTATTTTAGGTGAATCTGAGTTGTAGTAATATGTAAATTTAGGCATTGCCTAAAAGCGGAGCTCCCGAAGCTGTCCGAGGCTGGTGTGATAAGAGTAGCGTGTCTACTTCAAGGGCTGAGCAGCTTCAGCCCTGGAGGAAATAATAAGTAAAACTCCTGACTACAGTCCGGAGTGAAAGTAGGAAGTTTCTTTTCACAGCCTTTTTTGTTAATTTGATTAAACGTTCATGTTCCATGTTCCCATTGATTTGTGTGTGTGTGTGTGTGTGTATGTGTGTGTGTGTGTGTGTGTGTTGTTTGGCTAAGTGAAGGTTTGTCTGCTTACCTGAGCTGGATTGTGTGTTTTTTTTATTCTGCGCGAGTGAGCAGTGGTATATGAGCCTCTATTGTTTGTGTTTCAGTTTTGTTATTTATAATAAATCTGTTTTTTTTTTTTTTTTTTTATGGCGGTCCTTCCTCATGCATGTCAGGGATACATAGCAGCCATCAGCATCAACTCAGTGACCCAGCAGCCTTATTGGGTGCTTATTGTGGTGGGCATGCACGGACACGGGAGAACCATCCAAATTATGTTCCATGCTTACGGTGCTCCGCTCAGGGGCTCCGCTGTTAACAGAATGAAACTCAAATTAGATTTTTGCTGTGCAGGAAAACATGCAAAACTGGGTCCCCTTGTTTTAGTTCAGTACATAATTCAGGTAAAAAAAAGTCCCCACTGGATCAAATAGGAAAATGCTGCTTCTTCAGGTTCACTGAACAGCATTCAAAATGTAAAAGATTTCAGGCAATGAATAAATCAACAATTTCTAAGGGTTCTGTGAGACAGAATGTGGGATCATGCAATGTGCCAGAGCAACCGTTTTCAAAGAAACTTTTCAGGATTATGAAAATAACAACGTGGTGCGCTCCAAATTGTGCACGCCTCACCCTGACCTGCTGGTGTGGACCCACCGCACGTACTATGCAGTGTGACCATGGTGATGAATCAAATTCAGCTACCTACTGGAAAAGCATAATGGGTATAATAGTGTATGCAGAGGTTCAGCTTTGACTTGAGGCTAGGCCACCTGTATCCAGACCTGATAATAGAGCACCCGTGCACCCATGTATAGCCCTGGGTGGATCACACTTCTTTTTTTCCCTGTGACTGTGGAAGTTAACCCGAAGGAACCTCTTTCTCTCATGCCCTTTCTTTCCCCTGCCAATACAGCTGAATTTCTCATTTGGCCTTACGGCTATTGGAGCTGGCTCTGCCTGCCTGATGCTCCTGCACTGTCTGATCTCATGTGTAAGCCAAAGTTGTTTGTAAAAAAGTACATAAACTGGAGATGAGAAGAGCTACATATGCTGATACATTGTATGTGTCTAGTAAGTGAGCCATAGGTCAGGGCTGGGCGATGTGACCTAAAAATTGTATTGTGATATTTTTGGATATTTTCATGATAACCATATTTAGTGCGATTTATTATGATGTTCAGGGGGAAAAAGAATATGAGCGCATATGCAGACAGGTTGAAATATGCAGATCCCACGTGCTCATGTTGTCTTGCGCACTACTAGACTGCAATACTTATGATATTCACTTGGCTGGAGATGAGATAAGAACCATAAATTTCACTATAATCATTTATTGATATATCGCCCAGCCCTACTGTAGGGTCCTACATAGGTGTTCACTAAACAGCAAGTGACTTCCAGTCTAAAAAAAACACATGTTGGAGCTCATCCTCACGTTCAGTGACGACCTCGTCTTTTTAAATTAACACGGACTTGTTTATGCTATTTAAAGCTCTGGCAGCAGAAACAAAAAGTGGAAAAAGTAGCATAATTACAGTTGTTACATCGTCGTCCATGAAAAGTGAGTTCACTGCAGGTTAAAATACATTTCTGTTTATTCTTTCCTGATTACGTTGCTTACCCCAGTGCTTCTCATCTCTTCTGTGTCTGACTTCACTAACACAAAATCGAGAAAAAAATTCTGTGCAAACAAATTATATACAATAATTAATCAATAAATAACAAGGGTGGTAATAAATGCACGGAGGCAGAAGTGGCAAGTGATATAGTATCTTAAAATGATCCTCTTTAAAATAAGAGGCAAAAAATGAATGCCAAAGCCATGTTTATAATTGGAATTAAAAAGCGTAGTTATTAAATTTGTTTTTCTTTTGAGATTTTTTATGTTCATATGTTCAACTGCCTGTTTTTTTTTTTTTTTTTTTTAATGGGTGAATTTATTGGGCAAAATTATTGTTTTAAGGTTCTCTCTGTTTTCTAGGCAGGGTCCTGAAGTAAATTCTCAACCTCAGGCTTCTAAATATTGATTCATAATTTAATGATTCAATCCAGTTGCCTCTGATCAATATTTAATTAAGTCGCAGTTGCAGGCAAAACTAGCAAAGTTGCAACAAATCAGCCTTCTAGCCTATTAACTTATTTACCTGTAAGTTTTAAAACTAAAAAAAATATAAATAAGTAAATAAATAAATTACACACCAGTTTTATTTCTTTGTAGATCACAATTGCTTAATAAATGCAGCGTCAGTTAACTTTAATTTCTGCTTTTTAAATCGATGCAAATCACCCTTCCTGTATTGATTCTAATATTATTTATTAATCCTGAATCTACTTTTGTAAAACAAAGATACACCTTTTTATCTCTCTCTTACACATACTCATGCATAGGTTTTTTTCAGAGTTAAAAAGAAATGAAAGTTAATCCCTCCGCGCTCTCCTGTTGCACATGAATTGCATATTTTCATCATCTGGTGGTTTTAACTTACAGTTTCAATGTTGCGATCTGCTAAAATCTGTTTGCTAGTTTGCATGAGCCAGTTTATAAGGGCTGCTGTTTCACTCTCGCAAGAGTGTGAAATCGCAAGAATTTGAATCACACTTGAATTTGTCAGTTCATATCAGGTTAATACAGCTAAATAGTTAATGAATAACTGAATAACTACTGAATAAAATAAAACTAGGCACAAATAAAAATCATACATGCTTCCAAGCAAGTGTAACGTACGTCTGTCTGTTGGGCTTATATATATGAAGGAAAAGAATACTGCTTACCGTATTAATACCA
>JAQMYF010000005.1:26847900-26864782 GCA_030014195.1 Neosilurus mollespiculum | reverse complement strand
ATGGAAATAAAATCTAACTTTTTTTGACATATTATAAGAATGTCTCATCTGTAATTAGATGCCTTTTGGAGATTTTTTCATCTTTCCTTGGCTTCTTCATGCACATCAATACAAATTTTTACCTGGGGTGCCCAAACTTTCGATCCCCACTGTATATATACACACACCACGTATTCATACAATGCAAATTAGTTCCATATTACTGATTAAAACACAAGGTGATCATGTAACTTTTTGCATCATTTCACATTACAACCCTATTGTCCCTGTGTGTGGAGTTATTGTTCCTTTTTATTTTCTACACGAACAAAAGGTTCATGTAACAGCGCGATTTAATATACACAGACATAAACTCTGCATGCAAGCTTTTATTCAGTTTGGGTTGAATTTCCTTGTAATACAGAATCTGGAATCAAGAGCTCTTTTAAAAAGGGCATTAATTCAAAACTTGACATTTCAAGCTTGAGCCAGGATGAGTAATATTTCTTTTTGGGACAATTTAAGGACACCCATGCAAATAAGGTGAAGTTGAAGCCATGTTTAATTTGTCTTGCCTCTTGTGACCTTTTCCCCTGAGTTGTCATACTACTTGACACTAAGCTTTGCAAATTGTTTGTCATTGCCAGAGGGGGTCATGTCTACGTTGTATCTTCAATCAGAAATCCTGCTTGGATCTCTAATGATCCTATAATGACTATATCATGAATCTATAATGATTCAAAGATTGCCCTTGTGTCCGGTCTCCACTCGCTATACTTACCATACAGTTTGCTCCACCTACTACATGATTCTTCTTTGCAACTCACCCACAACTCATCCTGATAACAGCACATGCAATTCATCATGTAAATTAACACACAAATTAATAAATCAGGGATTCCTAACCAGAATCATACTAGTTAGCATTTCCCATCTAATCAGCCACTCAGTTCATTCACATTCCATTAGTTAATTAACGTAATGTTCCACAGGGATGGTTAATAGGCTGTTGTCTGTCCCATAGCAAAACTTTCAGCAGCTCACCAGAATCATGCAGCGCAGCAGCAGGCGCTCGTTCTCAGCAGCTGAGTGGAGTCTGGATCAATATCAATCTTGAAACTGGTACAATAAGTACAAGCTCTGTGTGAGTGGTTTATCCAGCAGAAGCTGTGCTTCTGTGCTGCTGGATGAGCAAACCCAGGGGCTCCACGACAGGGGAGGCAAAGCAAACAAGTGCCTGGGGCCTTGAATTTGAAGGGAGCCCTGAGTATAGCTAATAACATTAGTTCACAGCAATGACAGTTTCATGAAAACGTTCCTGAATTGAATCAGAGCATCTTGCCTAAAGACGGAAAAGGAGTTTTTTGGCTGCAAGTCAGGCTTTAAAAACAAAAGTAGTCTCCACTATCTGCTGAACGTAATTACCAAAGAATTAATTCAGTTTTGACATATCAGCTCAAAGCAAAAACACCACACCGAGTCTTTACCGCACGTCGCCAGTTTATATAACAAGACTGTGCTACTCGTTTGTAGCAAAGTCATCATTTCATTTGTTTTGTACATAGTTTAATTACTAACCAGAAAAGCAACACAAAGGGATACACAGTTTAATGATGACATCGTGCCATTTCACCCCCTGAAATGCAGTGGGTGTCTTTGCTTTTCTCCAAATGTTTTATCAGCTCTTTTTATTTTTCAATAAAGAAATTAAGAAAGAAGAAGTTAAGAAAATTCAGCCACTACCCAATCACAGCTCTAGCAAATAGGGGGCGAAACCTAGCTTTCGGAAACTCTTTACTGCTTAGGGTCGCCGGGAGGTTGGAGCCAATCCCAGCCGTCTGATGGCAAAGGCAGGGTACACCCTGAGCAGCTCACAAGACCATTCTCATTACCAACACACACACAACCATTTACTAGGGGCAATTTGGAACAGCCAATTAGCCTAATGTGCATGGACTGTGGGAGGAAAACAGAGTACCCGAAGGAAACCCACACAAGAACATGCAAACTTCACACAGAAATGCCCAAGCCAAGGCGGCGACTCGAACCCAGAACTTTCTTGCTGTGAGGCGGACGTGCTAACCACTACACCACCCCTTTGATAGATAACAAAATATGATATTCGAAGATTATCATAATTCTGTCCTTAGACACATAAAGATACATAAATAACTCGTGTTCTGTGTGATGGCCATCACAAGCTTCAACTGAGGATTTGCTACAGAAGCCACCATGGCTGATATTTCATGAAATTCCTGGTATTGTTTTTTCATACAATGACATGTTGCTTTGTTTTTTGTTTTTTTGTGTTTTTTGCCTTGTGCCTAGTTCTATCTCTTGAAATACATTTAATAGCCCACTCAAATCCAAGTGTTCAATCGGTTCATTAAAGTGTTACGTGTAATCAGAGCCGGTAATAGGTCTATTTAAATTGTGTTTACACACATCTAAGAATAGCTTGCTAGCTTTGTCACGTACATTAAATTACTACATGATCGGCATCTCATTCAATCAAAACTCTAATCATAAAGTGTCTCCTGCATATCGCTCATTTACAAAGCCATCAGAGAGAGCACAGTATTGCAGAACAGCACGGTGCATAGCCAGCCTCGTCTGTTTAGCCTGGCTAGATTAAGTTACAAGTGCCTTCGATTCTGAAGCCTTTCTGAACACGCAGGTGTGGAAAATTATGGCATTTTGCATTAGTGAGCAAGAGAAATTGGAAAAAGGTAATTCTGTAGGTGCTAAACCCCACCAGGGATAAGACGGAAAAAGGCAGCAGCTTGCTCAATAAACATTATTGTAACCACATTATTGTATCCACAAGTGAGCGCCAAGCCTTGGGGAGATTAAAGCACTCGTATTTCTTTATCTGTTTGTACTGTGGAGGCTTGGAGAGAAAAATACAAACACACTCAGCTATAACAGGCAAGAATAACCTTTAAAATGTAACCTTTGGCACTTCCGCAGGGTCGTAACCATGACTGATTCAAATCAGCTGGCACTGAGTGCTCAGGTGGAAGAAATGCTTGGAAGGATTGAGAATTAATCTTTCAGTTAATTTGTTCCTCAATGCGAGGAGCAACGGCAGAAAAACGATGAGGGAATTATGTGCCTCGCGCTCGTTTCATACACAACAATCGAGTGCCGTCAGCACCATGGACAGCAACCGTCGTGCGGCGCACACTGTCAGAGCAGACGAGTAAACAAGTGGGACAGTCAACAAGTAACAAGCAAACATGGCAGAAGTAGGCGGATCGACAAATGCAGCTGCAGGGAACAAGGACTGATTAACGAGGAGTTAAGACGGTGTTCTAAAACAATCTTGCGGGGCGTCCAATTTCATCTCTCCGCGCGCTTTCATTTTCCATTTCACATTGTGTTTCAAATAGCAAACTATTTCTGAGTGAAATCCAACAGGCAGCTCAATCATCACATTCACCGCTGTTACTTTTTCCTCAAGTGCAAATTGGATTTTTTTTTTTTTTTAAACTGTTTAAGTATTTTCACTTTAAATACTGCCACCTAAGAGCTCCAGGGTATTCAGTTTAACACTGAGTTCAGCTTACTCTCTATGTGGAGTGTGTAGAGTTTTCTCCTGGCTGCAGTAAAAAAAAAAAACAACTACTTAGGACTTGTTTTAGACAGCTTCTTGAAATCTTATATAAACCGATTAACTCTGTTGTTAAATCCAGTTTCTTCCATCTTCGCCTTTCTCAGCCGTTCTGATCTTGAGAAAGTAGCTCATGCCTTTATTAGCTCCAGGCTGGACTACTGTAATGCGCTTAATTTTGATGTCGATCAGTCCTTTCTTGCACGCCTTCAGCGTGTTTCTGAACAAACACTGCCCGGTAGGATACGTTATTTAAACTTAGGATAGATTTTAAAGTTGTAATGTTTGTTTTTGAAGCTATTAATGGCTCCAGCTTATTTATCCGAGATGTAGCTCTCTGTAAACATTCAAAGTTATTGCAATCTTTGGCCAGTTAGATGTCTCAAGATCAAGATATAAACAGTGGGGTAATCGTGCCTTTGCTGTTGACCTCGGATTTATCTCTGCCCTATCGTGGCTTTTTATACTCCGTAGTGCCGTGACATCCTTCTGACTTATTCTAGGCTCTATGTTGACTTTCGTATGTTGATTTTATGTTTGATTCTTTTCATTTGATATTGTTTTTATGTTTCATTTGTTTTTACTCCTTGCTGTAAAGCACTTTTGGCACCTCTTGGCTGTTGTAAAGTTTTGTATAAATAAAAGTTGATTGATTGATTGGTTCTCTTGACTCTCCCTACCAAACCCAGTAAAAAAGAATCTGCACGACAAACTGGTGTCTAGCACATCCACCTCATAGCAAGAAGGTCCTGGGTTCAAGTCCTACACTCAGTGAGTTTGCATGTTCTCCCTGTGCCTCCGTGGATTTCCTCTGGGTTCTCCGGTTTCCTCCCACATACCAAAAATTGACCCTCGGTGTGAATGTGATGGGCTGTTTGTTTGTTGGCGCTGCGATGATCTGGTGAGCTGTTCAGGGTATACCCCGCCTGCGCAGACTGTTGGCTGAGGTATGCTCCAGAATTCCCACGACCGTAGTAGGATTGAGCAATTCGGCAAATGAGTGGTGTATGTGGCCATCAGCTATCTCAGTGTTATTCTGGTCTATGAATGCCGACTATTCTTATTTTCTTTACTCCTTTAGACATCATTCCTTTTGTGTCTGGTTAGGGTTGGAGCTAAAACAATAACCTCCCTGCTGCTGAGATGAAGGCTGTGTTTTCACTTTCTTTCATGGTTGGTCAGTGCTGCTGCATCAAGAACTGCCATACAGTCATAGGTCACATCATTGTTTTGGTAGAAACATCACTTTTTTTTGTTGTTGTTGTTTTTTGTTTTGGGTTTTTTTTTTTGTACATGACAGAAACATGCCCTTATCTCATGCATCAGTAATGCACGAGACCAGTGCAGGAATGTAACCTTTTTGTTTATAACTGACTATTATCAGATCCACCGCCTTTGATTCTTTAAAATAAGAACATAACTTTTTCAAATATTTAGCATTTTGTTTAATTTAATAGTTGGAAGCTACTGAGCACAGTTCAGATTTTCCTTTGTCTATTTTTTTTTTTTTTTTACATCCTCAGATAAAACACTTTCACTTTCACTAAATATTTCAAACTGTCTCCACAAAAGGTTTGGCGTGCTGCCCTGAATTTCTTTGTCCTTTTTCTTTGGCTCTTTATTGTGTTACTGCGGAAAATGTCACCTAGCTGCTAATCATGCTGACTCTTGACATGACACTTCATCAGGTGGACGTGAGCTGATGTAGTTTCGTACATTCAGTGTTCATGTTAAAGGCGGAAAATGCACAACTTTTATTCCACTCACGTCACAAGCAGTTCAAATGAAGTGAACCTTCTTTATTGGATAACATAAAACGAAACATGACAAAACATGGTATAAAAACGAGTGTCCACAGCTAGCCTCCAGTCAATTTCCAAGTTCAACAGATTATCTAAAAGTAACGGTTCACGATTACCAAACATGAGGAAATTGCCTACGAGATTTTAAATATTACACTCAAATTATGATAAGTTCAATTTAATATTCCAAAATCTAAAATTTATAATCCAAAAACGTGTATCTTCTAAGAATCCTGTAAGAAAACTGTGAAGTATATACAGAGAAACCCCAGCCTGAGGTCTTTTGTACAAACATGCAACAAAAAAACAAGGACTGGGATTTCTCTGTACAGACCGAGCAAACAAAGTTAGTAAGTAGTTTATTATATGGAATTTTAAAGTGGTGGTATTTTTTATTTCTCTCCAGATGGTGTTACTCGCCCACATTTGACCAAAACGTCTTCATCCATGTCTGTAAGGGCTTTGGTGACTTCTCGCTCATATTCTTTCCCGTGATGGGCAAGAGCTTTCTGACGAGCAGCGAGAACTTTACAGGACTCAGGATATAATATTTCCTCTTCAAGAAAATGTTTAATGCTTTTCTTGAAGCTGCTAAAGATCATAGCACACACTGAAGTGGCTAACAGCTATCTTGGCGGTGGGATACACACTAGTCCATATGCAACTGACCAATCAGATTGTGCATACTGTCGTTCCAGTATAATTAACTTTCTGATGGTCTCTGACCAGTGATCAGCTTAAATGTTACTGGTTTTATCAGTCACCTGTCCTTCCTTCCTTCCTTCCTTCCTTATTTATATATATACACAACTGATATGAATTTTTTTGACTACCCAAGAAACTCCTGCCTCCAATAACCTTTAGGTTTTGTAATCTGCTATTGTTGTAAACCCATTACAGTGCTGCATATACCATACAGACAAACTAACAAACACAGTATTTATTACAAAACATCTATTATTGGCCAGCAGCACTGTACGTATCATATCCTTTAGTTGTCTTCACAAATAAAACACAAACTGTGGCACGCCTGTTTTGTCACATCATTTTGCATTTGCACAGTGTTGACATCACTTTTAGAGGTTCCCATCAGTACAAATGGAATACAACCAGCCTTCTTAAAATGGATTCAATTTCTCGAATACAGAAATATTCCGACCTTATTCAGACTCCTATGTTTCCTGGCCTTTTAGACACAGTGTCTTAGAGTTGGCTTCTTCCGAAAATCATCTTTAGACCTACTGGCCTTGAGAAAAAGGCTTTTTTTCTATGCACCCTCAAGCCAGACAAAAATTCACCAGAGAATGTCACCTTCACACTTGTATTTCCAGAATGTTGATACAGGAAATAAGCTGGACATGGTAGGAACCAGAACAAATCGTGTAATCACCATGGGTATAAACCTCTTGAAACTGTGAAACTGCTCATATTAGGGCATAAAAGGAGAATTTGGTTTATTGCGATGATAAAACTCATGGTGACCCTGAAAAAACAACAATAATTTTTACTAAGGTTGCGGGGAGGCTGGAGCCTATCTCAGCCGACACTGGGCGAGGGCAGAATTCACCATGAACAGCATGCCAGTCCATCTTGGCCTTTGCATACTTACACTCACACCTAGGGGCAATTTTGAACAGGCAGTTATTCTAATGTGCATGTCTTTGGAATGTGTGAGGAAACGCCATACAAACCCTCGCCGAGCCCAGGTCTGGAACCCAAGACCTTCTTGGTGGAGGCAGACCTGCTAACCACAACATCCTTTATATGTAGCCTCGCGCCCTAATCAATATCCTTTTCTTCATTCACAGTAGCAGTGCAAGGGGTCACCTTTTATCTTTAGTCTCAGCTACTTGCTGCACAAACTGATCATCTTAAAGCTCATTTCAGAAGTTTTAACAGTGATGCTGTTTCTATGACAATAACAGTTCGATATAGACCTCAGGTGAGTGATCAGAGCTTCCTTGGCAGAGAATGATCTCTTTTTTCCTCTTTTTCCCTTTATTTATTTTTATTATTTTATTATGGTGCCATCATACAGTAACTCTTACTGACTTACAAGGATTCTCACTGCCTGTATATATCTATGGAATATTATGTGACCTTTAACAGAGAATCCAGACAGTAAGAGGTTCAATTACACATGACATTAGTTTATAGAGTTATGGACAGGAAATGTTTTAATTGCATTACATCCATAGACATGAAAAGATTGATATGGATGAAAATGAAATAAAACCCCAATGCTGCATTTTAATGTTTCTCTGTATACAATTTTATTTTTTCGTGGTAAAAGTGACCTTTGCATGAATTTGCCCGGCGTAGTTCCTTGCATAGGGCAACTCCACAGAACAAACACTGCAGTGATATCAGTTCTTATGCCTTCTGCTCCAAAAGCACAGGAAAGTAAAAACTGAATAAGTGTGTGTGTGTGTGTGTGTGTGTGTGTGTGTGTGTGTGTGTGTGTAGCCACACCATTTCAGATGAGCCTTTGTACGAGGACACACACACATCCCAATCTGGCAGTTCCCTACTTTGGTGGGCACCACAAGGAGGTCGAGCTGGACTTTGCCAGATAACCTACAGTGTGTAAATATAAAAAAATGTAATAATATCTCCTCACTACCTGAGTACACCTGGTTGCTCAAAGCAAGTACGGGTGGAGTGTGCATGACCACCACCTAAACTTCTTTGTGCAGACTACCCTCTATCCCTCTTCCTCCTTTTCATCCTCCTTCTTTAACATCAGTAAGTCCTGTGGTGCTGAAGGTCAAGGATGTGACTGAAAGCTCCACGTCTGTTCCTCACACTCTTGGCAGCCTGGGCATGATGGCTGCTGGGCGAAAGTGGAGCTATTAACTTTGTATCCTGCCCAAGCAACCAGGCAGCTGTATTCACAGGTAGCCCTGCCTGCCCCTGTTCAAGGATGGGGGGGGATTAAAAAAATCCCATTACAGCAAATGTTTTAGACCTGGTTTATGTTACATCATGAATGCATCTTTGGAAGTAATTGTTTAATACAGCGCTGCTGAATACTCATTTTGATTGGACAGAAGATGTTGATTCTGTTCTCTAAGGTTAGCTGTGGCAGTAGTGCCAAAGGCTTTTATATATCAGTTCTTAAAACTAAATAAAATAAATAAAATAATGGTGATTAAGTAACTCCTCAGACACCTTATGACCAAATACTTATTCATCTATCCCACTCATTTGCAAAACCGCTTACTCCTACTAGGGTCACGGGGAGGCTGGAACCTATCTCAGCAAACACTGGGCAAAGACAGGGTACAACCTGAACAGTTTGCAAGACCATCGCAGGGCCAACACACACACACACCCATTCACACTCACATCCACACCTAGGGGCAATTTGGAGCAGTCAGTTATTGTGACGTGCATGCCTTTCGAATGTGGGAGGAAACCGGAGTACCTGGAGGAAACCCACTCAAGCACGAGGAAAACATGCAATCTCCACCATCTGGGCCTTAAGCTAGGACCTTCTTTCTGTGAGGCAGATATGCCATCCATGAATAATCTGTATTAAATAATCTCAGAACGAGTTTGGTGGATGTGGGTATTTAAAAAAAAAAAAACACGACCAGTGGATCACTAGCCATGTCAGTTATCTGACTAGCTAGCTCAAGTTGATTTAGACTGAGGTGCCAACAGGTAAACTGAAATCCTTTCTTCTCTTTCTTCTTCATCCGAGAAGCTTTAACTTTTTTTTTTTTTTTTGTATTAATGTTATATTCCTGAAAAGAATAAATAGTCTGCTAATGATGAACTATGAACACTGGCAGAGTATTACACACTGTAAAATGTTTCAGTGCTATTCGAGGAGATATCAGTACTCTGGGAACGCTAATCAACCAATCAAATTCATTCATTCATTCATTCATTCAGTGTATAGACAAGCTGCATCATGTAATAACAGAAGGATTCAGAATATATTGTTGTATAGTAAAGTGTCATCTTATTGTTGTGTTTCTGTGATGGGATGTTTATTTAATATTAATGGAAGGAGTCTCCACTGTCAGCACTACAGTACATGTGCTAGTAGGGGAGAAATTCTTTATAGACGTTATGGCACAGGCTATTATTTTACCACGCTATACAATTATAAAGAGATCCATTTTCCTTTCACAGAAGTTCTTATGGTTTTGTAGATGTAGAGTTTATGTTATGTAATGTGTTGAACTTATTTAACCCAACAAAACTCGGACTGCTGCATTATGTCCAACTGTTTACTGACCATTAGGGAAAGCATGGAGCAGATGCTTTTTCGAGAGATACGTTGAAAGGAGACTCCAACAAGCCTCCAATAAGCTTATTTAGTGTGTGCCAGCACCGTGCCCTAACAACCAATTGCACCCTTGGCCCAACTCTGCGTCTGCTGGCTTCTGGCACAGGGTGAACCAGCTGGGGAGGCAATCCCAGATAGACTTCTCTTAATGCAGAAACACAGAAGCAGCCTCAGGCAACCCAGTGTGTGATTTGGCACCATGGGTGGTTCTTATTTGACTTATGTCTCCTCTAACAGATGTTGTCTCTGAATGAGAGATGCTTTGATTGCAATTTTCTTGGCCAATTCATGCTTCTGATTGTACCGTGTGACCTACCGAACAGCGATAATTGACAGCAAATACAAATCAAAGCTTTACTTAAATGCAAAATTTTACTTTCACAATTAAAGGAATGATTGCACTTTATCAGTAATAATGATAATAATAATAATAATTGCATGAGGTGTCCTCTGAGTACTCTGGTTTCCTCCCACAGTCCAAATACATGCACAAAACCCCAAGGTCTAAGTGTGAATGGGTGTGTGCTGTCCTGTGATGGTCTGGTGAGCTTTTGTGGGTGTACCCCGCCTTTGCCCAGTGTCGGCTGAGATAGGCTCTTTACTCACGGTGAAAAACACCATACTAACTATATGCGGGATTAAAACGGTGGGCAACTGTGACGTTATATACCTATCGGACCTAATTTACCTCTGCTGGAACTATAGGATCCATAGATGTACATACACATACACATGATATGATAAGGACCGGCTCAGAATCGGAAATACGTGAGAATGATTTCATTCTGTGGCTGGTTTCTCTATTCATCTCTACTCTGACTGTACTCTCTACTCTTAATGCTGTACATGCAACCCAGTAGCATGGTGCTTGTTATATTAAGGTGGATCTGTGTTATATGAGTATTTTATTGACAATTAATAAATATTGACAATGAATAATTAAACACTGTAGTAATCGCCCAAGTATGTTTAAGATTATCCAAAATGGACAGAGCATTTGATGTGTATACTGAAAATATTAGCATTGCAATGCTTCATGGTATAATTTGATGTTCTTCCAGACTTTTGTTAAATAATACCTTTTAAGTCCCTTTTTTAATAATCTTAGAGGATATTTAGTGTCCACCATTACTTTGGTAACAATAAAGTAGTAAGATGATGTAGCATTAATAAAAACCTTTAATTCAAATACGCTCGACCCTCGATTCTACGGACCCTGGTTTAACTGATATCGGTAGCTGCGGACAGAGTGTGGAGTAACCAAATCTGTCTGTGAGGACACGGCGATCGGCAAGGGCAGACACCAGCCACTGTTTTGATAGCCGGCCGTTAATTAGCACGTGCGTCAGTGTACAAATATTGAAATTAAAGTACAGTACTGTACTTTAAATGTATAAAGTTTATTTTCAATGTATTGTACAGGTATTTTATACAGTAGTGTCACATTAGATGATGTGGTTGTATATACATACGTAGCATTTTTCCCTATTTTTCCCGTAATGAAATTGTTGTTATTACTCACTTCCGAACCGGCAAAACCGGACCGGTGCTCCCCACTTTTTGTCCGTTAAATCGAGGGTCGAGTGTAGCTGATAGTGTCTGAGCTTCTGACCAATCATGATGAATTCATAGTGGGACTTGGTGGGAACCCTACCCCACCTGATTCGCAGAGATTCTTTGATTTTGGAATGTTACGGTCACAGATTTGTGGGCATAGAGCGCTCTTAACATCGAAACAAGTAAACATAGACCTGCTGTTTCTACTATATACTTATAGGAAACCATATATGGACTTTCAAGCAAGACACTTACCTTTGACCTTGAGTGACCCTGAAAAGGGAAATTCAAAGTCATAGGATTTTTAGTACTTACAACTTCAAAACAAGAGCCGATAGACATGCTGTTATTATGGTACACTCAAAAGAAATGTAGATGGATTTTCAAATGAAACAATTATGGAGAAATAATGTTTCTCTATCAACCCTGGAGATTTCTGAATTCAGAGCAATAAACTACTGTTCTGAGCCTTGTTTTCAAGCCTGTCTATCACACGTCATGTCATGCTGCCACCGAAACGCACACAACAAGGCATTCAACTGTGTGCCCAGAAGGAGAGAACTGTGATTATTCATAAAGAGATGAAAATAGCTGAATTAATCAGGGACATCAAACAAAAGGTTCGTAAGACAGACACTGTTTTTCATCACAGCTGTGTTTCTGAAAGGTCACTAACAAAAGTGATTGCAGCACGGAGAACGAGCAGCGGGCCAAAAACAAGCTGCCTCTGGCCCCGCAAACATTCAGTGCTGTAATTAAGATTAAGCTAAAACTAAGTACACTAAGTAGGGAAAAAAGTTCATTAAAAATAATTATAAAAGTTTGAGTTCACTGAAAGCCATTTAGTAAGTCAGGGCAATGAGGCAACTGCACAACTCAGAATTTTAAAGCAACCAAACAACAAATCCTTTGAAAACATATATGGCTGCATAACCCCTGTAATCCTGCATGCTCGCTTTACTCTGACTCTTACGCTGAGTCTTAGATAAACCAGGAGACCCCGAAGCCGTTCTCCAGTAGAGGGAGCATTCAGTACAGCCGGAGACAGTATTTATTTACGCATATGATTATGATCAGAAATTACTCATTGCCCAAGGCATTTTCAGCAGCAGCTGTAAGACAGACTCATACAGTGAGTCAGTGAAACAAAATAACATCAAAGTTAAGAGGCGTATCAAGCCATACACATTAAAATCAGCTCAGTGTTGTCGGTTGGGTGAAGTACTGGTCGAATACTGCGCCCTAGGGAGCACCTGCGGGGTACGTGGCCTAACATCAATGCTAACTGATGTTTAGGGAGTGTTTGTACATAAAAGCCCTTCGATATGTTGTCAGTGTGAGTAAAACATGAATGGATTGGTGATCTGATCGTGTGTCGGGTCGCACGCTTGAAATAGGATAACGCAAAGCTGGCGTGTTGAGCATTGCAGGATTTCGACTTGTACACTCATTTCACTCTCATTTACTCTTAATCCTGCTAGTGGGGGCACGGGGAGGCTGGAGCCTATCTTAGCCGACACTGCGTGAAGTAGACTGACATCCAAAGTGAGCGCATGGCCGTGAACGTGGAGGAAGGGAAGGTGCAGCTCACTCCCCCTCCGCCACACATTTTTCCTGCTGTTTCAGGAATCGAATCAGCGACCTTTCGGTTCCAAACCCGCTTCTCTAACCATTAGGCCACGGCTGCCCCGTGATCACAGGTTTGCGGGATTGAAGGTGAAAAGTATGCTGTTTTGTACAAGCAACGCTTTTCCCGTTTTGAGTACGTTTACATTCATGACATTTGGCAGACCCCCTTATCCAGAGCGAATTACATTTTCTATCTAATTTATACAGCTGAGCAGATGAAGGGTAAGGGCCTTGCTCAAAGGCCCAATAGTGGCAGATTGGTGGGACTAGGGCTTGAACCCCAAACTTTTGGGTCAGTAACTCAGAGCCTTAACCCCTGTCCTGATTACATCATCCAGGTACTAATAGTGCATTGCATGCTGGGATACTTTACAGTATGTACGCACTTTTGCACTCAGATAAGTACACGAATTGAGACACAGTGATGTACTGCATCCAGGGTTTATTTTGTCTTGTGGCATTTTCTAAGCACTACAACCGGTTCAGTTTGTAATTTGAAGTTCAGTCTGAAGTTCATGTCCAATAAATAAACAAACAATGCTGCAACCCAAAATACCCAACTACCTAAAATATAATGTTCTTACCATCCTATAACACTGCACTAACAAATAAATGTCAGGTTTTATAAAATGTCCAGGTACTGATGTGATTCAAGCATTAAAAATGAACCCTCCGGCCATGGATAAGCTATCACAATAAATAAAACCCAATCAAAATGCCTTTCAGAGTACAGTAATTGTTTTCCAATGCTCACACAGATGTGTACAGTATATTCCCATCAGTCATTTCTGGTTGTGATCTTTAAAATGGCATTCCATCACGTCCCAGCTGACAGACAGTGTCTCTTTTGTTGGCGCAAATATGAAATATCGCTGTCATCATTCTCAATTTGGCACAGGAATATGAAACGCTTGGCTGGAGGGTGCAGCGAAAATGTGGTCCTCATTGCTGTTCCGGTTACACCTGGCTAGAGCTCATGGACCTGCTATCATCACAGGAAAATCGTCGGTCACGGAGGGAAATTAGATGTGAGCCACAGGATGGCAGAATGGTAAAAGGTCAAGGAAGTGCGACTGATTCGAAACACTCCAACCACTGAAGCTGTGAATGTGATGGTAATCGTGGTAACTGTTACTTTTCTTGTTGACATTTAGGTTTTGTGCTTGTGCATGTTTTAGCATATAGATGGAGATGTAGTTTGCTAGTCCATGTTTAATCCGACATGAAGAATTCAGCTCAGAGTGGATAATAATCCGTCTTTAAACTCCTTATAATACATTCATGAGGACTGCATGACGATTCAGATTAGTAGACTTCACTTAACTCACACCAATACAGCCATCTTTTAAACCAGACAGAAAGAAGGAGGAGACAGACAGAGGGGGCAGAGAGCAAGCGACAGGGGCAAAGAAAAAGGAAGCTAGAGACAGAGAGAGACAAAGAAGGAGAGCAAGAGACAGATGGGGAGACCGAATGAGTCAGTACAAGAGACAGGTATAGGAAAAGTGGCTGAAAGAAAGAAAGTGAGGGAATGAGAGACAGACAGTAAAAGACAAAGAGTGGAGAAGGACTCAGATTGCACAAGGCAGGAAGACACACGGGGAGAGACAGCTAGAGACAAAGGGGGAGGGAGGGACAGAGATAGGTGGGGAAAGTGGCAGAGAGAAAGAACGTGAGGGAGCGAGAGACAGACAGACTGAAAAAGACAAAGAGGGGCGAGGGACGTAGACACGAGACAGAGAGAGATGAACAGGAAGAGACACGAGGGGAAGAAACAGCTAGAGACAGAGAGGGGGGGAAACAGACAGGGGAAGGAGGTGGGAAAGTGGCAAAGAGAAAGAAAGTGAGGGAGTGAGAGAAAGAGACAGAAATACAGATCAATCGAGAGAGAATGACACAGAAAGGAAACAGAGAAAGTGACAAAGAGACACAGTGAAGGGGAGGCAGGAAAGTAGGAATAAATCCACTCTGTGTTATAATGAAGGAAACCTCCCACACACACACACACACACACACACACACACACACAGTATGTACACTCAGTTCCCAGTTCATGTACCCCTGCAGTACCACCCTCTATCGGACTATCGCCCATCGTGATGCGTAATTTCTCAACCGTCCTGTTTACTCCAGGGGAGAGACCAACATCGCACCACCGCACTGCCATACCACCACACCGCCATACCACCGCACCCCTGCTGAGCAAATATTTGGGTTTGATTCTCAGCACAGCTGTGACACAAACATGGTGTCGAACGTGACTCTGCTGTCAGTGAGTGTTGATGAGGCACGTATGTCACAGCCATCAGCCGCAGTGGAGCTTTTAAACACCCCAGTGTCACTGCTGGATTCAGAAACAGTCCATCAGCCAAAAATATCCAATCAACAGTGCAGCTGCAGAGTGCGCCCCGAAAATGATGATGATGAGCCAGAGGATGATGAGCACTGATGGGTCATTATTATTATTACTATTGTTGTTGTTGTTGTTGTTGTTGCTTCCAGTGTATTTGCTTCTGCTCTGGACAGTCTGTTACAAATTAAAACTCTCGATCTTATAGTCTCATTACAGTGATGAAATAAGAGACAGGAGATGCCAAAGCACGAGTGATACAGTGAGAAAATGAGAAGGAGGGGAAGATAGAGGAAGAGACAGCTGGATACAGACAGACGAAAATTAACATTGATGATTCTCTACGCTACTGATCACATTTTTACATCCGGGTTTTTATTTCTGATTACTCCAGTCCTGAAAATCATGACTGTCTATCAAGTAAAAGATGGAGCTGCCAGTAATCCTAGAGAAAGAAGGGAAAGAAAGAAATGGTGCAGGAACCTGGCAAAAAAAACATTGACATTGCACAACATGACGTCCACAGTGTATCGAAGGCGGCAACATGTAACCTTCCTAATTAAAAAAATTATAATTAAAAAAATAATAATAATAAAATTTTAAAAAGTGCAACAATTTGGGCATTTAAAAAAAAAAAATCTCCAAAAAGCATTCTATTACCACATCATGATGTTGATAGATAGATAGATAGATGGATAGATAGATAGACAGATAGGTACATACAGATAGATAGATAAATTGATAGATGGATGGATGGATGGATAGATGGATAGATAGATAGATAGATAGATAGATAGATAGATAGATAGATAGATAGATAGATACAGATAGACAGGTAGGTAGGTTTAAAAACTCCAGTTACACTTTAATAATTTCAGATATAACGACCAAATAATGCTGTAGCCACCAATAAGCTCTACAGAACCTTCTCTTAACTGAGCATAAACAACAACTAATAAACTTTACATGTAAATTCTAATTATTTTTTTTTTACAAAAACAAAGAAAAAGTAAATAAAATAACCAAAGCCCATGATACGCGTGTGTGTGTGTGTGTGTGTGTGTGTGTGACCTATAAATTAAAAAATTAAACCAGTAATACAAAATACCACTTAATATAAATATAAATTAAATGTTAAGTGTTTAAAATAAAATATAACATAAAGTAATGCTCAACACTGGCTAACCCAGTATATCTGATCTAAATGGGCACATTACAGGAAATAATAATAATAATAATAAAATCGATTTGAAAAAAAAAACTTTATTAAAATTTGATATCAGACAATTTCACCAAAAAATAAAGATTAAAATAAATTGTTGAAATGTGTTGGCAAAATGTATGTGTTATAATTCGGCCAATCAAATGTGTAAAATATTCAAATACATTTTGAAATCTATATATTTTAATAAACAAATAAATAAAATCCTGTCAGAAAAACTCACCTCTATCAACTACACTGAAGCTCGCCCGCATCTCTCTCTCTCTCTCTCTCTCTCTCTCCCTTTCTCTCTCTCTCTCTCTCCACTTCTCTCTCTCTCTCTCTTTCTCTCTCTCTCTCTCTCTCCCCTTCTCTCTCTCTCTTTTTCTCTCTCTCTCTCTCCCTTTCTCTCTCTCTCTCTCTCCCTTTCTCTCTCTCTCTCTCTCTCTCT
>JAQMYF010000005.1:26791222-26819021 GCA_030014195.1 Neosilurus mollespiculum | reverse complement strand
TGTGTGTGTATATCACTACAGGCAGCCTGTTTACCCGATAAGCAGTATGGTTGGTATAATTATGGATAAGCTTGGTTAAATTTGAGCTGCTCTCTCTTATAGAATCATATTTAAACCTATCAGCAGGTAATTCTGACTATTTAGGGTTTATATATGTGCATGTTTGCTTTCGAGTGGCCCACTGAAAGATGTACGGCTTTCAACCTGGAGATCGCCAGTTGGAATCCAGGTTAATGCCTCAGCCATCTGTGACCGAGAGTCATTCTCTCACATCAGAGGCGTACACTTACTTCCCTGTCACTCACTGTGATCACGAGACAACCGTACATGGGGAAGGATAGCGCTTTCCCTCCGAGTGTGTTAGGCCACCTCCAAATGCACACGCGCAGCAGTTTGTAAAGAGGTGGGTGGCAGCATCACGTGTCACGGAGGGTTAGGGTTTAGTGGTCATGTGATAGGGAAGGCAATACTTGATGGGTAGGAATTGGATACAACTAAATTAGGGGAAGAAAAATTGAAGGGGGGGGGGAGACATTATTTTTTTTCCAAGCCTGGGAATTTCGATTAGATCAAATTTGAGTTGCCCTAGTCATTATTTCTGTTTTTACTCTACTATAGCATCATGTTTAAACCTATCAGAGGAGAATTGTGACTATTTACAGAAATAATATTAAATAAACTATTCAAATGCTCTAAAAAAAATAATTATTAAAACACCTTATCATCTTATCAGGTTTATCCTTTTAGAGAAGTTACAGCTTTGATTTGAGTTACAGATTTGATCTGCTTCCAATGTGACTATACAAGAAAATGATTTTTTTTCCCCCATTTGTCTGTTTTCTTCATCTTTGCAAAATTAGATGGGAAATGTTGGTGGACTGCCAAAGATTTTCACTTGGGTTTATTTATGGGGTTTGAGTCAATCCAGCTTCTCCTGATTTTAAGCCATTCCTTTGCTTTTTTTTGCCCGTGTGATCTGGCTCACTGTCACTCATTGTCCTGTTGGACCATCCTAAATACAGATGTCTGGCTGACTGAAACAGGTTCTTTGCAGGTACAATTTGCTTCCATTTGGCTTCATCCATCTTCATGCGTTCCAGTTCTTCCTGCTGAAAACCAACCCTAGAGTATGATGCTTCCACCCAATTGTTTATGCACAGGAATGGTGTTGTTGTGTCACGTGCCATTGAAACGGGAGCAGCACATAGGGATTACATAGTCGTTGTCTTTCATCACACTTACCTGGAATCCACTGCTTCTCAACCAGTCAACTTACTTCAACCAATGGTTTACAGAATCCTATTTACAACCATACTATTGCACAACTTGTGTTTTATTGTTTTATTTGGCAGGCAACACGGTGGTGTAGTGGTTAGCACATCTGTGTGACCCTGGGTTCGAGTCACGGGCTTGTGCGTTTCTATGTGTTCTCCCAGTGCTAGTGTGGGTTTCCTCTGGGTTATCTGGTTTTCTTCCACAGTTCAAAGACATGCAGGTTGGGCTAATCGGCTGTTCCAAATTGCCCCTCAGGTATGGGTGTGAAAGGTTGCATGTGTGTTTGCCCTGCGATGGAATGGCGAGCTGTTTGGGGTGTATCTCACCTTTGCCCGGAGTCGGCTGAGATAGGTTCCAGCCTTCCTGTGACCCTAGAAGGATTAGTTGGTTTGGCAAATAGATGGATGGATGTGATCAACTCTTGGCCTTTCCCATATCAAAATATGGACTTTGTCATTACTCCACAAGGGGGTGGCCATCGTTAATCCGCAACTCCTCCTACGTCTAAGTATTTTTACAAAACATTCAAAGAATCTTTAGAACATGATGCTATTGTGCACCTTTTTTTAATTTTTGTGTTTAATACTTTTTTTTTTTTATGTTTAAGATTTTCCAGTGCAAACGGAGACTTGTCTGTGCCAAATATTATGCTTTAGCTTGGCCAAGAAATGTGTACTCACACCAGGTGAAGTGTCTCGTGCTCAGGCATGATCGACTCCCAAAGTCTGGTGCATCTCACTAATGTGATCACTGCTTGCCAAACTCGGCATGGTCCAGCTAGCCCTGCTTGGAAGACATTGACAGTGGAGTTGGCAAGCTTCAGTTGGGCTTGGGTATGGCATGCATTACTGTGATCTCTAACAATGCCCAGACATGCTGTTTGTATGTTTTGATGTGCACTTTTCAATCTATTAAACAAAAATTGTTCATATTCAGGATCAGAAGCATTGGTGTCAGATCAAGTTTCACCCAGATCTGATCCAGACAGCGCAAGTCACAGCAATTTAAAAATGTTATAGTACAGCAGGCCCAGCAGGGGGTGGTATTTACTTCATTTTTATGGCTTGGTGGAGGTTTGTGCTCTTTGGGTGCCCTTGTTGTGTTATGCAGCCATCAATGCTTTTTATATTATTTCACACTGTCACTTCTTCTCATACACTGGAAAGAATCTGGTGTATTTGATTTTGACACACTATAATTATCCCACAAGGGAAATTTGGCTCTGTATTCAATCCATCCAAAGTGAGCACACACACGTAAACAGAGAGCACATACACACACTTGGAGCAGCCTGGAAAGCAGTTAGGGGATTAGGTGTCTTGTTCAAGCACACTTCAGTCCTTGAAGGTGGATCAACGGAAGGACCACACATTTTTCATGCCTGGAATCGAACCAGCGACCCTTCGGTCCTAAAACCACTTCTCTAACCATTAGGAATTGGCTGGCCCCAACATACTGTAAATATTTCACTGTGGAGTTGGTGTATGTTTAAATTCTTCTGAACAATGCAGTGCATTCACAGAAATGACACCCTGCTAAAGAAAGCGAATATATGTTTGAGATTAAGCCCCTAGTTTTTCCATGCTCTTTCGCTGTTCCATTTGTCTTTGAAGGATGCAAAGCCTTGAAAACTATTTTCAGAAAGTGCATTTGCAAGATATTTTTAAACCTTATCAGGTGACTGTGTGAAGTATGAGACTAATACAGAATGGTTGAATTGGGAAGCTGATTGCTTTGAAATAAGGTACCTAGCTGAAGCAGGCAAAAATGAGTTATGATTCTAACTCTTCTTCTATGTATTATTAACAGAGCTTGTGTTAGTACGTTTCTCTCTCTCTCTCTGTGTGTGTGTGTGTGTGTGTGTGTGTGTGTGTGTGTGTGTGTGTGTGTGTGTGTGTGTGTGTGTGTGTGTGTGTGTGCTGGGTAGGTTTCCTCATTTTTCCCAAAAACTGGTCAAGTTTTATCATAATACAAAAATGGGGTTTTTTGTTTGTTTTTTTGTTTTTGTTTTTTGTTTTTTAATCTTTTTTTTATTTACATCTTTTTTTATTTGTTTGAATCCCTTCAGGTAAGAAAACTTCAGGGAATCACTTGAAGAACTGATTTTATTATTATTTTTTTTTAATCATCAGCTAATTAACATACCTGAACATTTGTTACTTTTATTATGCTATCCAGTTTTCACCCAATTAATTAACATAAAATGAAATCAGAAACTAATTTCATGGAGTAATTTCACAGCATTAAACACAATACACGGTATTAACTGTTAATTTAAGAAAAAATGATAGCACTGGCAAGTTAGTCTGCATAGGTACTTCCCTATGGTAAGTGTGTTCTACAGTCAACTAAGGCGTGGATTGATGTGTTCAGCGCTTGTACTGTTTCCAAGTTTGCAAGATTTCCTTTAAAAAAAAGATAAATAAATTGCTCTCTGATTGGCTAGTAAACACCTTAAAGTTTCACTGTGTTGTTGTTGTTGTTGTTGAATCATGGAGCTCATCTCTGAGAATCTATATGCAAATAAGGCAAAGGATTAGTATAGCTGAAATCCAAACGTCAGCCTAAATTTAACTGTGTGTGTGTTTGGCTTCATTGCTGCATTTGTTTAATGAATTTGACAGAACCAAGTTGCGCTGAACTGTTGGTCTGGCGTTTCCTGTTGCTCACACACTGCATTTTATTATCCACATCCAAGTCAACCTCAGCCAAAAAAAAAAAAAAACAAAAAAAACCTTAAATAAAGTTTAATAAAACAATAACAGGAAGAAAGCACAAAGAAATGTTCCATCCTTTCCATAAGCCGCCAACACAGTATTTAAACAAGGTCTTTTACGCTTATCCTGTACTCATTCTGCACTACTCTTTTGGCGCTGGACCTCGCCTCTAGGATCATGGACATTATTATTACGACTCCCAGCATGTGCAGCAACACCTGTGCAGACGCCATACAGTGCCACACTAAATGTGATTGAAACGACAGTTAAATTAGGACACTGTCTGTTAGACATAGGTAAGGTAAGGTTAAGTCTGCTGGGCTTTTTACACCCGAGCCTACTGGCTCATCAGGACGGAGCTTATCCCAGGTTTCACTGACTTGGTCCAGTAATTTATGCTGCTGGGATTCGAACCCACGACCACTCGATCATGAGCCCAGCACCCTAACCCCTACACCACCGGCCCCACAATCTGTTAGACATGGTGAAGGTAAAAAGCTGTTTTGGGGATTCTGTCCATTTGCACATCTTCTGGTTTGCATGTCTTTCTGTTTATACATGCGGCCTCACGCACTGGATATGCTTCTGCTTGAGATGATCGTTCTGGTGGTTAATGGGCGAGCTCCTTACTTCTGCAAATGTCGTACAGCCTATACAATGATATGAAAGGTTAATAGCCTTTACCTTGGCAACATGTTCATTCATGAGTTTACTTCATTTTTAGAAATGGCTAATTTTGAAATGGTCTAGCATTCAGTGGCAGTAACAGTTAAACTGTAACTGTCGGAAGGATGGATGTATGGATGGATTGGTGGGTGGGTAGATGGATGGATGGATAGATGAATGGATGGATGGATAGATGGAATTAATGGATGGATGGGTAGAATTAATGGAGGGATGTTTGTAAGAATGGTTGAATAGATGGATGATTGGATAAATGGATGATTGGAATGAGTAGATTGATGGATGCATGGTTGGTTGGTTGGATGGATGGATGGTTAGATGGATGGACTCACGGAGGGACAGTTGGTTGGATGGATGGATGTAACTGATGGATGGATGAATGAATTATTAAATAGATGGCTGGTTGGAAGAATGGTGGGATGGATGGATGGTTTAATGGATGGATGGATGGCTACTTCATTGACCCCAAAGGAAATGTATGCATCCAGTAGCATATAGTGTACATTCCTATGCAAAACTCTTAGCCCTTCTAGTTTTAGGAGATTGTTGATGCACTCCATAAATAATTCAACAGCACAAAGCAATCCTGCAGTGCCAGTGCACACAATAACATATGACTTGAATGAAGTAACTGCACTATCCATAAACATAGCATATCAGGAACATGAACTGCACGGTCGAGTGCATATGAAGATTGTTGATGTAGAAGATAAATAATTCAGCAATGTATGCAATACGAATAAAAAACCTGCAAAGCAAGCGGCGGTAATATGCAGTACGTTGCCATTGAAATCGAATAAAATCAGTAAGCAGAGCACCAGGTGGGAAGAGTTGGAGAGTGTAATAGCTCTAGAGACAAGGATCTTCTCAGTCTATCCAGCTCTTTGACAACAGCCTGCCACTGAACATACTCCTCTGCTTCATTATGGTGGTGTGCAGTGCGTGACTGTGCGTCAATATCCATGATAGACAGCTGTTTGCAAGGGGTCTGCTCCGGGTTCTTTTCTCTTGCATTGTCACCCAAGACATTATTTCCAAGCCAACCATAAAGGAAGCTGTCCTGATCAGCTTGTCTATGCCTTCCCAGCATACCACAACATGGAACATTCATGCACAACCACCAACTGGTAAAAACATATGCAGGAGTTAAAATCAATATTAGAGGACCTTCTGTTCTCTGACCAGTCCAGGTTGTCATGATTTCTTATGACTCTTCGTGCGGTGTAACCAATTAGATACGGGATCCTGCTTCTCAGTTTTGTCAAGTAATGCTGACAGATTTAATTACTTCATGGCGAGTCTTATGCTAACGCTCATGAAACAAATCAATGATACGGTAATTAAGAAATAAAGTAGTCCCTAATATGAAATTTTTTCAGCTCATATTCCAAGTTTAAATTAATAATTTCCCCATTAATATTTTAAGGATGATTTATTTAATTTACGTTTTAATTAATCCATTTTGTCACAGGATACCATTATGACAGAGCTCTCCTGGATACTACACTGTACAGAACTTCTAATTATCTCAGCCGACAATAGTACACCCTGAACAGCTCACCTGTTCGGTCCATCACAGGGCCAGAACGCCCCCAACCATTCACATTCACACTTACAGCCAGTTCGCCTAATGTACGTGTCTTTGGACTGTCGGAGGAAACCGGAGTACCTGGAGGAAACCCATGCAAACACAGCTAGTACATGCAAACTCCACACAGAAACATCCTCAAAGAGAGGCAGTTCATAACAGCCAGTTAGCTTAATGTGCATGTGTTTGGGCTGTGGGAGGAAACTGAAGTGCCCAGAGGAAACCACGCATGCATGGGAAAACCATGCAGACTTCACACATCAAAACAGCCAGGACTCGAACCCAGGACCTTCTTGCTGTGAAGCGGACGCGCTAACGACAATGCCGCCGTGCTGCCTATTATTGAATAAAAAAAAATACAATTAAATTAAAATCACAAAAGAAACAAAGAAAATACACCAATAAGCACTGACAGGTGAAGTGAATAACATTCATTATTATATGACAGTGACAGTGTGCTGTCAAAATCTGTTTGGTCATCGCGTGGACAATAAACCGAGTATGAAGCAGGCGACTTACCTGTAAGCTAGCTGCAATGTGCGCTATGATCTTCAGCAGCTTCCAGAGAAGCAATTTAAAATGCCATATAATAAACTACTTATTAACCTTGTCTGCTTGGTCTCTACAGAGTTATCTCAGTCCTTCTTTTTGGTCTGTGCTAAAGACCTCAGGCTAAAATTTCTTTGTACAGACCTCAGCCTTTTTGTTCTAGCTACAGTGTCACCTGCCAAGGAGTGGGATGTATTGGGCGGAAAGTGAACACCCAGTTCTTGAAGTAGATGTTCTGTAGGCAGGAAAACATGAGCAAGCGTACGGATATGAGCAACTTTGAAAAAGGCCAGGGCGGCATGGTGGCTAAGCGGTCAGCATGTTTGCCTCACAGCAAGAAGTTTAACTCAGTGGATTAGATACTCGCATGTTCTCTCTTTGCTTGCATTGGTTTCCTCCGGGTACTCCAGTATCCTCTCACAATACAAATGTATGCACATTAGGCTAACTGGCTGTTCTAAATTGCCACTAAGCGTGAATGTGGGTGCGAATGGTTGTGTGTGTTGCCCTGCGATGGTTTGGTGAGCTGTTCAGGGTGTACCCCGCCTTCAGACAGTGTTGGCTGAGATAGGCTCCAGCCTCCCTGCCACCCTAGTCGGATGAAGTGGTTTGGCAAATGAGTGAGTGAGTGAGTGATGGCTGAACATCTGTTTTTTTTTGGGGGAGGGTGTTCCTGGTACCTACCAAAGGTGGTCCAAGGAAGGACCAGTGACTTCATGGATGACACAATTAAGCAGCTGACATCCCGCTGACATTTTAAATTAAGGTAGCAGGAAGACAAGCAAGAAATGACTGATAGCGAGTTCAATATCCAGGCTTCTGTCACATAGACTGTTCAGATGTCTCACGTTTAGGAAGGAACAGTGACTAAAGTGGCATTTGCATTTACGTCTAGAGAAAAAGTGATCAAAAAGTGGGGATGGGAATTATTGTCGAAGCCACGTATGAAAGTAGCGCGATGTTGGCGCATTACTGTGATGTTTTTCAGTTGACTGAGAATGTCAGACTCTGAGTACGAACCCCTCATTAAGCCTGTGTTGGTTTGTCTTTTAATTTGTCAGCCGTCTCTATATGCCAATCATAAAGAAAAAAGAGCTGGAGTTTTTTCTTAAATTGCTGAATAAATGTCTCTCTGCCAGAAGGTGGTGATGACCCACTGAGGTCATTCTTTATGGCTTAGAATAACGCTGGCTCTTCACACTCATGTGTTTCCTACATCTCTGTATTTTATACCCCCTTTTAATACATTCTCTTCATTTTTGTTCTGCATTTATTACATGAAAATACCTCTGAGAATAATACGCTGGAGGCGAAGAAGCCAGGAGGCATGCAAAATACAGATAAAGGACTTTTATTTCTCTTTATTCTCTTGTTTAGATGAGGGGTATTTTTCTTCTTCTCTGAATTCATTTATTCATCTTCAGTAAACTCTTTATACTCTTTCAGGGTTACAGTGGATTAGAAGTTCTCTCACATGGCGGGAAGCTGAGTTGGGATTTTAATTATATCCCAGTTCAATTATATCCCAGTTCTATTATGCCCACCTGGCCGCCCAGTCATCTAATCAAGACTTCAGAGTTGGAAACGAGGACTTAAAGCTATGATTGAATTTGTCAAATGGGTCCCATTAGGGATGACGTTAAAGTCTTTAGGTAGGTAGATCACCAGGAACAGGATTGGGCACGCCTGGCCTAATGTGCATGTCTTTAGAGTACCTGGGGGAAACCCGAAGAGAACATGCAAACTCCCAGGACACAAACCAAGGACCTTCTTGCTGTGAGGTGTACGTGCTAACCTCTACGCCACTGTGCTGCCATATCACTAAACCGCATATATATATATATATATATACATAGGGATACACTATAGTTGTAGAGCTGGATTTTTAATGAAAACTCCTTTGTTACATAGCAACATCTCCCATGATCCTCAGCCCACAAGCTTATGACCTTATCCTCCAGTCAATATCCCAGCTCAAAGTTATCTAATTGCTAGTACACCCACACTCACACTGTTACTTTACAAAACCTTGCTCCAGCATTATGTACATATGCGGCAATTCCAGGTCTTTTGCTCACTTCCTGGTTTCATCATTTTTGACAGGAATCTGCTTCATGGTTGCTGATTTATCATTTGTCTTGTTTACACCTGGTTACCTGCTTCACATTTCTAAATATTTCCTTTATTTCTCTTCAGCATTAAATTTATTAAAACCAGAAAACCTGCACTTGCATCCAGATCTTCATGACCCAGAGGTGTCACTTACTTTCATAGTAATATTAATTTGCTGATCCGCTTAATCCTACTTAGGTCGTGGGCAGTTTGGTGCCTATCTCAACCAATTCTGGGTGAAGCCAGGGTTCACCCTGAACAGCTTGCCTGACCATCGCAGGGCAACCAACACAACCATTCACACTCTCACCAAAGGGCCACTTGGGACACCCAGTTAGTCTAATGTGCATACCATTGGACTGGGGGAGGAACCCGGAGTACCTGGAAGAAGACCCATGCAAGCACAGGGACAACATTCAAACTCCACCCAAAAAGCATCCGAGCCCCGGGACTTGAGTCCAGAATCTGTTAACCATTATGGCACTGCACTGCCCGAGTGTGTGCATATAAGGCCAAATCGAAACATGTGTACCAGAGTCTTTTACTATATATGGAAATTGGTCTGATATTGGGTGGGGGGATGGGTAGTGTAACATACGGCACCAAGCGTGTACACTGCGTGATTTCTGTGCAACAAGGTACTGGCAATAAATGATGTTAACAATTTATGGAAGTTGGTTAGCCAAAAGAAAAATTTTCTTAAAGGAAGTTTGATACCATGAGGCATCACAAAAATATTTAATTCAAGTTTCTTTGATGGATATCACTGAATAGACTAATCAGTTCAGCAACATCTGCCGAGGCGAATAATTGTTTTAGTAGATGCTACCCAGTAACATCAAAAAAGAAGCTAAAATGAGAAATGTATTGTTTATTTTTATATATTTGAACCATTACAAAGACCAGTTAGGTGAGCTTCGCACGATCCGCGCAGAAGTAAACGGCGCTCTGATAGCAGTGTGTTTTGAAACTCATTCAAAGTTTTAGTATATTTCACATGGAAACAGAAGAAAAACAAACCAACATGATTTTTTTTATGCTTAATTTTCCCATTTTATTGTGTGATTAGTGAAGATGCCGCTTGCTCCAAGTGAATTCTCAAAAGTGAATTGTCTGTCATTTTGTCATAATCTTTTTTAATTCCCAGATCAACCAGATTACACCTGTATGTAATACACTTGTTTTCAACAAAGATAAAAATCTGAAAGTGCATTGATATGCAAGTATAAATATATCCCTGGTTTTGGGTTGAATCCTGCTGAGATTTAATTTGAATGTATTATGAATTTGACCTTTGTACCTTTTGGCTGTTTTTACATTCCCAGAACAAGCTGCTTAAAAAACATCTTCAATATTTTAAAGAGACCTCTTTTTACATAATGAAACCCCGAGGGATGGTTATGCTTGGGAAGGATTAAATGCTCACCCAGTATTATCACATAGTAAGAAAATCGAGATACTGTACATCATAATATTGGATACAGAAAAACTATTCTGAGCTGGAAATGATACACATTCACACTTAAACTAACAAAGTTGGGAAGGAGACGATTTTTGTGTACCCGAGTGTAATGGTTCTCCAAGCTGACTTATTCCTGGTGGCTCCTTTTGTATTGTGGGGAAAATAAGCCTGTCTTTGCAGCACATTCAAAAGTGCTCAATTTGCATGCTAATGGAGTTTAATTCCATTCTGAGAACATGATAAATCCAAAAACGTCCTATTCTCTAACTATACAGGGAATGATCTGAAATGTAATTTAATTTTCAAAAAATGGTCTCTTGGTCTCTCGATGTAAAATAAGGTTTCCTTAAAGCATCTGTCGCTAGAATACTTTTTGCTTGCTTACATATGGAATGTGTTTTGGACCATTTCACATATATTGGAATGAATGTGAATAGAATACAAAAGATAATTGAGCTCCAGAGCATTTGTTTTTTGTTGGCCAACCAGATGGTAATGACTAGATGGAGCTTTCTATGGACCAATATATTTCACATATGCTAATCCTAGTGTGGGGTGGCACGGTAGTGTAGTGGTTAGCACGTCAAGCACGAAGGTCCAGGGTTCGAATCCTGCTCTCAGTGAGGGTGTTTCTGTGTGAATTTTCACATGTCCCTGTGCTTGTGTGGTTTCCTCTGGTTTCCTCCCATGGTCCAAAGACATGCTGCTAGGTGAGTGTGAGTGCGAATGGTGGTGTGTGTGTTGGTTGCGCGATGGTCTGGCAAGCTGTTCAGGGTGTATACCCACCTTCGCCTAATGTCAGCTCCTGCCTCCCCTTGAGCCTTAAAGCAGAACCTCTTTGGAGAAGATGATTGTTTATAGCTGCTATAAATGAAGTGAAAATATGAACAAGCCCACATGGTTAGGTAGTTAAAATTGGCGTAGTCGCATACCGTACGCATAGTTAAAGACTTCCTTAAAGGGAAAATAAACTTAATAAATGTTTGCATGCAGAGTTTCTGTTTCTTTTAAAACACACTGTTTCATGAGCTTTTTATTCATATAGAGGTTAAAAAATAGCAAAAGCTTCATATACAGGGGGCACCACTGTAATGCATAAAGTAGCAAAAAGTCATATGATCACCCCACTCGAGTTTTTGTCTGGAATACGGAACTAATTTGCATATGAATACATGGCACTGTATTTTTTTTTTTTTTTCCATACGTACCACCGGACTCGAAGCGTGTATGATTTGTATGTGTGCCTAGCTTTATTTTATTTAGAAGTTCTCTCGTTTATATCTGATTTGTAAGTTTAATATCTGCATACTGTTATTATTGCCATTAACTTGCTCTATATAAACAGGGGGATTCACATCCTATTTGTGCAACTTTTCCCCCTCGCGAGAAAGAAACAGCAGGCTTTTTAAACAGGCTAATGCAAAATATCAAGCTGATTTTAAAAAATGGACTTTGAAACTGTAAGTAAAAACCACATGATAATGAAAATCTGCATAAGCTCATGTGTAACAGGAGATTTTGGAAGGCTCGTCTTTCATTTTACCTTAAGGGGGGGGGGGCGACTGATTCCAGAGCTTTGCGGTATGTTTAGATATTACAGAGACACTGTATTTAGTATATTTTTACCAGGGTCGATGATGTGTGGAGCTTTAAAAGTCATTAAACCAGAACACAAGGTGCTGAGGGCTTCTGTTATGATTGACTCCCAGAGACAAGAGATTTGGGTGAAATAAGGTGGGTTTAATAGTCCCAAAAAAAAAAAAAAACGGGCTCTGTGAGCCACAAAAACACCATAAACAAAAAAGGGGATCTGAAATGAAACCTGCCACGAGGGGTGAACAAAAACCAACAAAACAACAATATATCGAACCAGGGAATGAGAGAGACTTCAGGAGAAGTTTTAACAGAGAATGGAAGCGGAAGTATAGGGGAGTCCAAGACACTAGAAGGAGTAGCTGAGATTCAACGCGCATCTCCAACGAGGCTAGACACTAAAGTGTGTCTAGCAGGGGTTTATATGGGGACGCTAATCAGCGGTGGTGATGAGGTTAAGGAGTATTAATATTTGGGAGAGTGTGCTCGCGGAGAGTCAGGGAGAGAGTTCAGTACTGACGTAACAGCTACCCTCAACGGCTGCTAATGAAAATATGCATTTGTTTCATATACAAAAATTTATTTCAGACAAGGTTGGCCTTTTTTCCCCCCCAAGCCTCTTAGCATTCTTCACATGTCCTAGCATTAGGAGTTTTGATACTGATCATACTGTGAGACCAAACTTCTTAAACTCTTGTCCCCTGCAAAGCTGTTCAATTTCAAGGCTGCTCATAAAAGCATCTTTTTTAAAAGAAAAATTATGCTTTCATGGGATATTAAAGCTCATTTGGGGAGCACTGTGCTTTGCCGTTGGGGAAATAATAGGAACTAAGCAGGGGAGGAAAACCTCCTTAAGTGCCCATTCACTAGATTTGCTTCATTTAACCCTAAAGCTTCACGTTTATATTATAATATAATATTTATATTATAATGTTCCGTTTTATGTTTGTGATTGCATGCTATATGCAGGTGGCACAGAATAATCAACCCTGTTTCGAAATATTTTTTCAATGTAAAAATTACATACCAGGCATGTTCACAAAAACATATTCACTGTGTGTGCATGCTGGCCTGTTGTGGATGTCCAGGCAATCGTTTTACTGCCACATCATGTTGCTGAGCCTCGACCTGACCAACCGAATCAACTCCAGATCATAACATTGGCTCCTGAGGCTTGAACAATGGCTACAATGCATGATGGGTGCGTCCCCAAAGAATAAATGCACAGTGGTTTGTAAAAGATGTAGCATCACGTGACACGAAGAGGGCATGGGCATGCTTACGCCCCTCCCTGGTTGATGGTAGTGGTCGTTTGTGATCGGGAGGCAACACTTGAGAGGTGGGAATTGGATACAACTACAATTCGGGGAGTGCGGAACGGTGGTGCAGTGGTTAGCACGTTTGCCTCACAGCAAGAAGGTTTGCATGATCTCCCTGTGCTTGCCTGGGTTTCCTCCGGGTACTCTCATAGTCCAAAGACAGATCAGCACAGTAGGCTGATTGGCTGTTTCAAATTGCCCCTAGGTGTAAGAGTGAGTGTGAATGATTGCGTGTGTGTGTGTGTGTGTGTGTGTGTGTGTGTGTGTGTGTGTGTGTGTGTGTGTGTGTGTGTGTGTGTTGGCCCTGCAATGGCCTAGTGAGCTGTTCAGGGTGTACCCCGCCTTAGCCCCGAGTCGGCTGAAATGGGCGCCAGCCTCCTCGCGACCCTAATTAGGATTAAGCAGCTTAGAAAAAGAATGAATGAATGAATGAATGCATAAAATTTGGGGAGAAAAATCGGGGTGAGGGATGGGGAATAAATATTTGTAATAATAAAATAAAACATATGGAGTTTCACTGCTGGCTCAGGAGTAACGCTTGTCACAGCCACCTTTAGACCAAGTTCAGGATATCTGTTGGTCAGTTTGAGGGGTTGCTTAAGATGGTATCTAGGCATATTCAGAGGCTCCTTCTTTTTTTCCCCAGACTTTGTCTTTAAATTCATTATCATTGTATTGTGGGATATATATATTTTTTGCCCTTGTAAAACACTAAGACTCTTATTCATTTTGACACCGCTGTGCCTGCAATGGTGTGATAACCTTTCAACAACCTAAAGCTCATTTCCTGAATGAGATGTTTAAAAAATCACAGTCACGTTTTCACACACGAATTGAAAGCGAGAAGTGTTTATGTATGGGATAGTGGTTATATATGGAATATATTTATCGTTGGATGAAAAATGGTGAAGAAAAAAACAAAGCCTCATTTGTACGAATAAATATAAACAAATTTCAATACAAAAATATTAAAATATGAACGATCCTCTGCCAGGGATTGACGTAAAATCTGTTGTTGAAAAAAAGGATCCGTTGTTGATTTTTGAAAATATTTACGTTAGTGATGTATGAAGACTGAGGTTCGATAATATCTTTGTTTTCTTGTATTTTTTAATTTTTTTTTTTTAGCCTGCTCTTTTTCTTTTCATGTATTCCATACCACTTGGCTGTTGAGCTTCATCATTGAGTTTCAGCAGTGAAACAGCCTATAAAGGAGTCTGGCAGTAATCAATTAAAAAAATTAATTATGTTTCTGGGCACTGCAGTACGGCGGCACTGTGGCGTAGTGGGTAGCACGTCCACCTCACAGCAAGAACGTCCTGGGTTAGAGTCCCGGGCCTGGGCTTGCGTGGGTTTCCTCTGGGTACCCCAGTTTCCTCCCACAGTCCAAAGACATGCACATTAGGATAATTGGTTTTCCATATTGCCCCTAGGTGGAATATGAGTGTGAATGGTTGTGTGTGTTGCCCTCAATGCTCTGGCAAGCTTATGCTCCTTGAATAACAGTCAGCACTTGAATCACATCACGATGCATGGGTGATGATGCAGTGTTATCAAGATACAGACTGTGTGGTTGTAAACCTTTTATCTGAAAGTGAAGGTCATTGCTTGCCACGGAATACAATGTTATCATTTTTCTCCCCCACTTGAATCCGTCCATCTGCTCCACTGTGATTCCCCTCAAGAACAAGAGGTTTGTTTTGGTGAAATAAGACCTATAATGTAGACGGGAATGTCAGCTGGAAGTCAGATTCAGTTACGCTGATGACCTCCTTCCACCACCTGCCAGGTCAGAGAAACAAGCAGGAAGAAGTTGCCATCTTTGACTCTTGGACCATCATTATTTCGCATCTAGAATTCTCACATGCCCAAGATCAGCGGAATAACAAAAACAGGTTCTTTAATTTAAAAAAAGGTTGGAGAGGCCTGGAAATAAAATGGCACTATAGTTAGATGGATGGATGGAAGGATGGATAGATGGATGGATGGATGGATAGGTAGATAGATAGATAGATAGATGGATTGATGGATAGATAAATGTAAATGTAATAAATGCAACAGTTCCACTGCAAAAAAACTTATTTTTGTGATATATGTTATTCCCAGATATAAAATATATACAAGGTTGTTTTAACAAAAGGTTATTATAGAAGAGATGGCTGTGTGCTTTTCTTTTATATTATCTCCCAAATAGAGTTTAAAACTGATTATTGATGGAGACTTCAATGCACTTATGTAAGTTGGTCTAGATAAGAACGCCTACAAGCTGTCATAACTGTGGGTAACAATCTTCATGGTATATAAATGAACATAAAAACGATGTAGTTTATTGTGGGAAAAAAAAAATTTCTAGCACAACCACAAGATCTGACATATCCTTCTGTTTGTTGAAAGTGAAACCTCACTCTGAAGATAATTGTGGCTCTGCATAAATATTCCCCACTGGTTTGGCAGATGTTTGCTAGAAAGATTACACTTAAAGATTACATGCTTTAACAGACTCTGTCAAATGAATTATGAATCTGATAGAACATGGAACCAGCTGCAGTTTCCTGATAAACCCAAACTCTATTGTTCAGGGTGTGAAAATGATGCTAAAGAACAGATAAGTCAAACTGATTGTTGTTGCAGTCTACATAGTTCGAAGGTGTTTATCTGAGACTTTTCTGAAATTTGCCAGTATCAACCAATGTAGCAAAGCAGTGTTGATGCTGCCAATATATTATCTCTCTTTCTATGTCTCGTACTATCTTGCTTACACGGTTACTTTGCAATAAATCTGAAACAGGTCATCCAAGGGCGGTACGGTGGTGCAGTGGTTAACACATCAACCTCACAGCAAGAAGGTCCTGGGTTTGAGTCCTGGGCTCAACGAGGGCAGTTCTGATGGAGGTTGCATGTTCTACCCATACTTTTGTGGGTTTCCTCTGTGTATTCCGGTTTCCTCCCACAGTCCAAAGACATGCATATTAGGATGGCTGACTGTTCCAAATTGCCCCTAGGTACGAATGTGAGTATGAATGGTTGAGTGAGTGTTGGCCCTGCGACGGAGTTGTGAGCTGCTCTGGGTGTAAATGGATGAATGAATAATTTAACTAACAAACATGAATAAAATATATTTCTTTCTTTTATTTATGACAAGTGGTCTATTAAATTTGTTAAGCGCTGTATTTATTCTGTAAATAAATACATGGGTGCATAAACTGATGCTACAAAAATATATAGAATGTCCAAAAACAAATTACAAGGAAGACGTGCAGCCAGGCAATTTCCCGGCTGGAGAAATGTACCTCCCCTCACTGTCTGAACAGCTGCATCACTCTCCATCTTCAAATGAAGACTGAAGACCTAACTCTTCACTAATTACCTTCGCTAAGGGAAATATGTTTACCTTAGGTTTTTTGTTTGTTTGTTAGCAAGATTATGCAAAAGGTTATGTTCAGATTTTCATGAAATAATTAAGTAATATATAAGGAGTGGTCTCCAGTTGATTGCTTTGCAGGAGTAGATGAAAAAGTCAGCGTATCTTCAGAATTTGCTGAGCGTGATGCACCCTAATGACATATCCATTAATGACACCAGTATGTCTCTGTGTATTATTTCAAGGTCGATGTAAAGTGTGATGTTATTAATCATCTTTATGTTTAATCGCAGTAGATTAATTCAATTGATTTATCATTTTCAAATAGTTTCCACACACTCTTTATGAAAAATGTTTTCATGACTCAACAGCTATTGACTGCATGCATCCAGTACTGATATTTAAAAAAAAAAAAAAAGGGGGGGGGGGGTGACTCCTGCTATAGAAATATGTATACGTTTATGGCACTTGGCAGACACCATTATCCAGAGCTACTCTCATTTATCATTTTCATACAATTGAGGGTTAAGGGCTTTGCTAAAGGGTCCAACAGTGACAGTTTGGTGGTTTGCACCCCCAACCTTTGGATCAGTAAGTCAGAACCATAACCACTGAGCCACCACTGTATACACCAGTCAGCCATAACATTAAACCACCTGCCTATTTTTGTGTAGGTCTTTTTTTTCCACATCAGAATGGCTGTAAACCACCACAGTATTGACTCCACAAGACCTCTGAGGGAAGGTGTGCTGTGGTATCTAGCACCAAGCATTTTGCATCACATCCTTTAATTCCTGTGAACTGTAAGGTAGGGCCTCCATGGTTTGGACTTGTTTGTCCAGCACATCCCACAGATGGGGAATTTGGAGGCCAATGTTCCTCAAAATAGTCTACCTACTTGCCATCTCTTCCCCAGTCCTTACTCTTGCCCATTTTTCCTGCTTCCAGCACATCCAGTTTGAGCACTTCCTGTTTACTTGCCTCCAAATATACCCCACCCCATGACAGATGCCACTGTAATGGGATAATCATTGTTATTATATGACAACAACAATACGTTCAATCTGACTGGTTGACATGGGGTACACAGTAAATTGTCTCTGGACTGGTGCATATCCGACCGACAATTTAACCCTTAGCTAGTGCACTGTGAGCTGTGACCTTTAGCAGCTTCCAGAAAAGCATCCAGAGTTTTTCTTGAAGAAAAATGTTGAACAGAAAGTATCCTAAGAAATAGAGTTTACAAAGTCCCATGAAGTACTTGCTTCTCGTCAGAAATCCCTTGCGTGTGATGGAAAGGGAAACAGGCCAAAAGCTAGCAAAGCCCTCACAGACATGGATGAGGATATGGAAGCAGCGTTTCTTCATATAAGGTACTACTTATTAATCTTATTTGCTCAGTCTGTACAGATAAATCTCAGCGCTTGGTTTTTGCACAGGACCAGCCTTCATCTCAGTCTACACTAAAGACTTTGGACTGAGAATTCTCTGTACAGACCTCGCACTCGTTTAATTGGTGGTTTATTTACACACCATATACTATACATAGGTGTTCCTACTACCATCATTAATCAATCAAAATAAACCCAAAAATGTTTATTAAAAATTGAAGACCTAAAAGAGGTCTGTATCACATTTGGCTCTGGAGAGATTTTTATCTTCTCTGAAATCTATGCCTGGACACTTGTTTGAATAGAAATTGATTTTGAGAAGAGCGATGGCACTTCTGAGCAGTCTGGGCTGTAAAGTCATGAAAGTTGGACCTGCAACGTGATGGAAACGATCCACGTTTGCACTGTGTTTGTTAGTAGACTGTGCACTTGGGTGACATTGGTAAGATTTGAAATGTCACACAATTTGTCACTTTGGTCTCTTTCGCTACAGTCTGTTTTCATCAAGCAAACATTTTGCTCCTGGCATACATTGTGCCAGGCTGTTCTGAACGTACTCAGCCTTTTTATTTGGCTGCCTGTAGTTTTCTCAGGTTATTTATAAATATAATAATAGAACAAGGTGCTTGGTCATGCCATTTTGAAAGAATTCATATTACACCCCGAAATGAAATTCATCTTCTCTTGTTGAAAAAGAACAAATGGGAGTGACAGCAGATTCAACAGTCTCTTGAGTGCAGCCAATTTCTTTTTTTTTTTTTTCCAAAGTGAAATATTTCCACCAAGAGAGACATATAGAACTAATAAAACAGCACTGCACCTCACAGCGGTTTTGCTTTATCATGCATCACATTTAGGTTCATTGGTGATCTAGAGCTGAGCATTTCTAAGCAAAGGGTCTATATATACATGTCATGAAAAAGATCCTCAGTTTGAGCCCACCGTCAAGAAATGTCAATCAATTATTCAATGCTGTATTCATTTTTGTTGAATTTTCTAAACCACTTTATTAGGGTGATGGGGAGGCAGAAGCCTATCTCAGCTGAATCTGGGTGAAGATGGGGTACACCCTGAACAGTTCGCCAGACCATCACAGTGCAACCCAGACACACATTCATTCATTTATTCCTTTTCTAAGCCGCTTTGTCCGAATTAGAGTCATGGAAAGGCTGGCGCCCATCTCAGCCGACTCCAGGTGAGGGCAGGGTACATCCTGGACAGCTCTCCAGGCCATCGCAGGGCCAACACTCACACAACCATTCAGACTCACACCTAGGGGCGATGTGGAACAGCCAATCAGCCTACTGTGCATGTTTTTGGACTGTGGGAGGAAACCGGAGCACCTGGAGGAAACCCACGCAATTACAGGAGACCACTCGAACCCAAGACCTTCTTGCCCTGAGGCCGATGTGCTGAAAAGAAGTATAAATTATATAAAATATAGCAGGGGAGTCTGCATACAGTTACATTGCCAATATTTATGGTTCAGCCATTTTTAATGTTCACTCCTTGCTATGGTGTCATTTTAATGGGGGTTTGTTTAATAGAGGTCAGACCAAATGCACAAAAAAAATTTTGCAGGATGGAAAAGACACTTCACCAAAGGGGAAAAGTACAGGATGTGCAAAGGTGCTATTTCAATTACATTCACTTTTTCACCAAATTTATCTTTGTGAACTTTGACCTGTGGAATTGCAGTTGCGGTTGACCTTCGGTCATGAGAGAAAACTGGAAAAAAGTGAAAAATTGAGCTCATCCTCAGAGTCTCTGGGGATATTCTCCAAGATAGGGTGAGGAACACAACAATACAGAAGAAGCTATTAGTGGAACCAAGCCTTACAAGAATGCCTTCTGGTTCGGATATCTGGCAAATTCCAGAGGACTGAGAAGAACACAGTAACATTACTGAGTGAAAACTCAGTGGGATTAGGAAATGTTTGGCGTGTAGTGCAAGAGCTGTATGGTGAGAACATAACTAGGATGGGGATTTGGTGATCCGTGTTGTAGGTGTGTGAAACTGGCAATGTTGAATTCACAGTGCAACTGCAGAACTACACGAGGCTAAGGGCTGTTTGATGGTCGACGCAAGCTATGCAAACACAGTTATAAATGCAAATCACTAGCACACATTTTTATTACACTGAGAGCGTACGTCAGTTTCTACACTGTGCTTTATCATTTGCAATACAGCGATCACCCAACAGGGGATAGCAGTGGGTTGATCTCCTGTAGAAACGAATATAGCTACAAAGGTGGAGTGCATACTTTAATAACTACCAAAAAAATAGAGACTGAAAACTGTACATGAACTGAAACTGAAAATGACACATTTGCATTCACGTAGCTTGCATGAAATGGCCCGAATCCTGTGCGCTAAATCAAACACTTCGAACCTCTGGTGGTCAGAGTACAATATTACCTCTCATTCTTTCACCACCAGGTACGTCATCATGCTGGAATATCCACACGACTTCTATAGCCACATTTTCAGTTTTTATGTGAGATTATAAACATACAGTTATTTTTAACATTTTAACCAATATAATTATACAAGTCTAATTTATTTTCAATAAAATATTTGTTTATCCAGCAAGTCGAATACAATCCAAAACCATAAGGCAAAATAGACAGTTAAAATTTCTTTCAGACCTGATTTGAATAAAGCAGTTTTTAAGACCTAACAGGGTTTCGCAAAATTCTCCCAAACAGAGAATCTGACAGACTATAAAAGACACATCCTGGGGGAAAATGTAATATCGTTAATTGTAAAATTGCAAAATATTTTTTGACATATCTGCCTTAGTCTGTCAGATCTTTCTGAAAATAAAGCAAATAAACGCATTAAAAGGATAGAAAAGTAGTTGGAAACTGTTAGGAAAAATTTTGGCACACCTGTAGTTTAAGCATATTTACATGAAATCACATTAGAATTAGAAAAATAAAAGGACTCTTGAATACATTTACTTTGCTTTTTTATATCTTAACATATGGTATTTAAGATTTTCTGTAAGAACTGAGGAACATCCATACTATGTAATGGAGAATGCAGAATGCTCACCCCGAAAGACAGTTTATCATCGCCAGAGATTTCTAGCGTGCAAATCTCAAAACAGTGCTCCCTGCTACGAGAGGAGCGAACATTGTTTACACAAGCATTCCCGTTGCATATCGTGCGGAGCCCCGCCCCCACCTCGGCTACTCAGAACACATCTCTGTGATGATGATTCCTGTGCATACAGACCACTCCTCAGACGCTCTAAACCGGTTCTGAAACAGGTTAAATCCTGACCAGCAGGCGCCATCTCTGCTCTTTAGGACTGTTCTGATTGCACTGACTGGGACTGTTCAGGGAGGCTGCAACTGTATTGACTTGGAGGAGTACACGGCATCAGTGACCGGCTACATCTGGAAGTGCATCGATGACGTGACCGTCTCCAAGACTATTATCACACGCTCCAACCAGAAGCCGTGGATGACTGCAAAAGTGTGTGCTCTTCTGAAGTTGAGAGACTCAGCCTTCAGAGGAGGGGACAGGGCAGCCTTAAAAACAGCAAGGGCCAAGCTGTCTCGAGCCATCAGAGAGGCGAAGTGCACATGCCCAGAGAATCCACGGCCACTTACAGAACAGCAGAGACTCCCTGCGTATGTGGCAGGGCATCCAGGCAATCACCAACTACAGAACAACCCCACCTTCTTTGTTACAGTGATGCCGTCCTCCTAGACTTTCTGAACTACTTCTATGCTCGGTTTGAGGCACAGAACAACACAACAGCGAGGAAGACCATCCCTCCTCCTAACGACCAGGTGCTCTGTCTCACCATGGCTGATGTGAAGAGAACTCTACGCAGAGTCAACACACGGAAGTCTGCTGGACCAAACAACATTCCTGGCAGAGTGTGCAGAGCAGCTAGCAGATGTCTTGACTGACATCTTCAACATCTCGCTGAGCAGCTCCATCATCCCAATGTGCCTCAAGACAACAACCATCGTCCCTCTGCCTAAGAAGTCTACGGTTTCCTGCCTCAATGACTGCCGTCCCGTCGCACTCACACCAATCATGATGAAATGCTTCGAGAGACTCGTCTTGAGGCACATCAAGTCACAGCTACCATCCTCACTGGACCCCTTGCAGATGCCATCGTCACAACCCATCTGGCCCTCACACACCTGGAATGTAAAGACACATATGTATGTGTGCTGTTTATAGACTTTAGTTCTGCATTCAAAACACTATCAGTCCTCAGCAGCTGATTGAGAAGCTGAGCCTGCTGGGCCTGAAAACTTCTCTTTGTAACTGGATTCTGGATTTCCTGACTGGGAGACCCCAGTCATTCCGAATCAGGAACAGCATCTCCAGCACCACCACACTGAACACTGGAGCTCCTCAGGGCTGTGTGCTCAGTCCACTGCTGTTCACTTTGCTGACTCACGACTGTGCAGCAATGCACAGCTCCAACCTCATTATTAAGTTCGCCGATGACACGACCGTGGTGGGTCTCATCAGCAAGAACGACGAGTCAGCTTACAGAGAGATGGTGCAGCAGCTAACAGTCTGGTGTAGCGCCAACAACCTGTCTCTGAACATCGACAACACTAAAGAGATGATCGTTGACTTCAGGAGAGTACAGAATGTCCATTCCCCACTGTTCATTGAAGGATCCTCTGTGGAGGATCGTCCAAGTTCATCTGGCAGAGAACCACCTGGTCACACAACACCTGCTCCGTCAGCAAGAAAGCCCAGCAGCGCCTCTACTTCCTGAGGAGGCTGAGCAAAGCCCATCTCCCTTCCCCCCATCCTAACTGTGTTCTAAAGAGGGACCATCAAGAGCATCCTGAGCAGCTGCATCGCTGCCTGGTTTGGGAACTGCACCGTCTCAGATCGTAGGACCCTTCAGTGGATAGAGAGGACAGCTGAAAAGATCATCGGAGTCTCTCTTCCTTCTATCACGGACATTTACACTGCACGCTGCATCCGTCAAGCTATCAGCATTGTGGATGACCCCACACACCACTCTCACACACACACTCTTCACCCTCCTGGCATCTGGAAAGAGGTACCGGAGCATTCGGGCCCTCACAACCAAACTGTGTAACAGTTTCTTTCCTCAAGCCCAACATCTTTCTCAACTTTCTCTTTCCTCAACACCCAGGACTGAATTACACGAAAATCTCTCTCTCTCTCTCTCACACACACACACACACACACGCGCGCATATACACCCAGAACTGTACAAGACTTAAAGAACTGAACTGTACAAAACTCTCTGTCCCTTACACATACACAAACACTTTCATCTGTGTGAATACACAAACACATCACTTACATTGTTCACTATTTATTGCACTACCTCAACCCTGTCATTATTTCATTACGCTGCTATGTTTATATTTATATCTATGCCTATATTCTATTTGCACTCCCTCAACCACTGCTCCTCTGTACATAATTTCATTTCTTTATTTTATCTAATCTTTTTCTTTCTTTCGGCGCTAAGTATATCATTCTTGTGCTGTCTTTTTCTTTTTGTACTGTTTTTGCACTGCACATATTTGCACACTTTGCACTTTATGTGGCTAGGACAAAAACCTTGGTCCTAGCTCTTTGTTGTTGTTGTTTTCCTGAATTTGATCTTTGTTGTATGATTATGTAGCACCTGGTCCTGGAGGAATGTTGTTTCGTTTCACTATGTACTGCATCAGCTAACTGTGGTTGAAATTACATTATCTTCTTGAACAGAGCGTCACTGTAATTTTGAGACAAATCCAGAGTGTGGCTGTTCGATCTGACAATACACACGCACACAGCCATTCACACTGTCACCCTCACCTAGGGTCTATTTGGAACAGCCAATTAGCCTGATGTGCATGTCTCTGGACAGTGGGAGGAAACTGGAGTACCCCGAAGAAACCCACGTAAGCATGGGGATAACATGCAAACTCCACTAAAACACCCCCCCCCCCCCCCTATCGAGCCCAGGACTGTGTACCTGGGACCTTTCTGCCGTGAGTTGGATGTAATAATCAATACGCCACCATGCCACCTCATTTAGGAATTGTGGAATTAATTATAGCCTGAATTAGTTGGTATGAGTGTTAAAGCACCACAAAATAAGCTACTAAACCACCTGGGATATAACACACTGGACTAATTTTTCAAGATGCATAACAACATGTTCTCCGGGCAAGTTTGGGGCAATTAGACTTTAAATTAATCATGGGAAATCCCCGTTTTTTAAAGTGTGGTACAACGAACTAGCAGTTGCACTGTGTACATAATTTTTATGGCTTGGTGAAGATTTGCTTCCCGAGTTCTCTTGTTATTATTTGCCCTGCCGAACATATTTGCACCTTATTCCACACATTGTTTTTTTCCTTCTTATGTAAATCTGTATGTTGTTTTTTTGAATACAAATTATGTGCGTATTATCTGCACTGTTTTCTTGCTAGAGAGTCGTTCCAGCCACAGGAGCCAAATTCCTTGTCAATGAGGAGATTTACAATCCCGTTTAATGCTGTAATCCTTTAATCCAAACTTGCATCATTCCAAATAAGACTGTGTTGTCCTTATCTAGACGTACAGATGTGTTAAAAATGCACAAATTACGTTAATTTTAGCACATACACATGTTCTTATATCCCATCGGATAATTTTCTAACTTTTACCATAGGGGATATATATATATATATATATATATATATATATATATTCCTTATCAATGTGGCAATGAGGCAAGCAGACTGGTGCCGCATCACCTCTCGTCAGATTCAAATTCTACCAAGCTGAACATTAAACAGTGTAGGGACTACTGTTCCTCACTGAAGACATTGAAGACTCTATTATGGTCTGCGTGTGACAGATCATTTAAGACTCTGAAGATTCCCAGGGTAGTTGCTGAAGGATCCAATAACCACTGAAAAACTTGTTCAAGCAGGATCTGTATGTTTCCTTCTGATTGGATTAATAGAAAGATTTCTGGGGAGAGGTAAATCATCACCTTCTCTGTAGTCTTGATGCCCTTATTGTGAGATGTCCCATGTCATGGGCAGACTACTTAAAGGTGCTCCACTAGGGGCTCGACTCCATGTCCCTTTGTCTCATTTTTCTATCTCTCACGATGTCCCACCAGTGTGTCTCAAGCACATTCTGCCACATCATCACCAACTGATCAACCAACACGCTCTATGATGATGTCACAGAGAGGGGCGCTCCCACCCTGGGACATTCCACCCACAGAGCTCCATCCAACAAACCATCCAAATATCCATCCATTCATCCATCTAGCCAACCATCTACCAACCATTTATCCATCCAACCATCAATCTATCTGTCTAACCATCCAACAATCCATCCAACTATCCATCCATCTAACTATTCATCCATCCAACTAGCCAACCATCCATCCATCCATCAATCTATCCATCCATCTAACCATAAATCCATCCATCTATCCATCTAGCCAAGCATCCATCCAACCATTCATCCATCCATCCATCTATCCATTTAACCATCCATCCAACTCTCCACCCATCCAACAATCCATCCAACCATCCATCCATCCATTTATCCATGTGATTTATTTGGTTTAGAAGTTTCCATCTTCTCAGACAAGTTTCTGTCATATATACAGCATTGGGCTAATTTGCTGTACAAAATTGCCCCTAGCTGTGAATAGGAATGGTTGTGTGTATTGACCCTGCAATGAATTGGCCAGTTGTTCAGGGTGTACCCCTCCTTCACCCAGAGTCGGCTGAGATAGGCTCCAGCCTCCCCGAAACCCTAGTAGGGTTAAGCAGTTAATGTATGTATATGCAATACATCCCTATCTATGTTCAAGGTGATTCAAGAAAACAGAATATTAGGAGTATATTTGTAGGAGTACAGTAAAGAGGAATTAGCAGAGGCATGTCTTTATAGCAACATATTTTTACATAAATAAATAAATTGCATATTTATCTATACACAAGTGCAAGAGCAAATGAAAGGTTAAGCAAAAGATTACAAGTGTGTAAAGATTACAAAATATTAGAAGTGTTTGGTACAGTAGGGGAGGTCAGTGGTTCGGGGAGGAGGAGCAAGAGTGTTCATGATCTTTACAGGCTGGAATATAAAGCTGTTCAGAAACTTAGTGCTACTAGCATGGATACTCCTGTACCTCGACCCTGATGGCAGGAGGGAAAACAGGTTGTGGGAGGGGTGGTCAGGGTTCAAGATGGTCTGCTTGAAGATCTCCAGCAGGGATTGGAAGCAGGTATGGGCTCTGATCTTCCCAGCTGTTCAAACTGTCCTGTTCGGAAGTGAATTAACAATTGCACATAATATTTCCACAGTTCATGTGGAGTGTCTAGCATGTGTAAATTATTATTATTATTCTAAAAAGCAAAGTTAGCACATCGGCTTCACAGCAAGAAGGTCCTGGGTTCGAGTCGCGGGCTCAGCAAGGGGCGTTTCTGTGTGAAGTTTTCATGTTCTCTCCATGCTTGCGTGGGTTTCCTCTGGGTACTCTGGTTACCTCCCACAGTTCATAGACATGCACATTAGGCTAACTGGCTGTTCCAAATTGCCCCTATGCTTGTGTGTTTGGTGACCCTGCGACAGTCTGGCTAGCTGTTCAAGGTGTACCACACCTTCGCCCAGTGGTGGCTGAGATAGGCCTCAGCCTCCCCATGACCCTAGAAGAACTAAGAGGGTCGGCAAATGACTGAGTGAGAGTAAACATCATCTAAGGTGTTTGTGTTTCCTTTCCAAATGATCACACGTCCCTGAACACAGTTTCTCATAATCGAAACACATGCAATCATTAGACCTGATTAAGATTATGTTGATTTTGGATGCCATCTGCTCTGAAAACATTATTTATCCACTTAGCAAAAAATATGCTTGTAAGTACCTCTTAAGGGAATTTACAGATATTTATATCCCAGCACATAAGTCCTGGCTTTGCCTTTTCTCAGAATAAGTCTCTGATTGCTTGTTCATGGGAATAAATGACAAATACAAGTGGTTAGTGGCTCATCATTGTACATTAGCACGTAATTCACGCCAAATGCACACCTGCACAAGCAAAACCCGAGATCCTAATGATAGAACAGCATGAAAATAAAGCTAGAAGAGATGGGGGAAAACAGATTGATGATACCACCAAATATGCTGACATATTTATTTTACATGGAGCCTACACTGTAGATTTTCTTTACCATGATCAAGTATTTTAAGTGTATACTATATGGGAATGGTGCAACCTGTTTGGTCTGCTATTTCAGGGTTTAAAAAAATCTTATAAAAAAACACACATTGGGGTGCCCTTAGAGCAGTTGGGGGTTAGGCACCTTGCTCAGGTGGACTACAGCCATGGAGGTGGAGGAAGGGAAGGTGAAGCTCACTCCCCCACCACCATACATTTTTCCTGCTGGTTCTGGAATCAAACCAGCGACCTTTCTGTCCCAAAACCCAGATCTTTGGTTTCAAAGCTGTGCCCTTATCCACCTGACCACTTGAAGACACACACACACACATATATATATGTGGTTAGTGGAGTAGTGGTTATGGTTATTGTTGGAAAGTAAAGATAAGTCTATGTATATTTCTCTGAATTTATGGAAATCGGACTCTGTGTGTGTGTGTGTGTGTGTGTGTGTGTGTGTGTGTGTGATTTTGTTCTTACTGACTGTACTGAAATTCAGTGTAAGTCATCATCTAAACTCTTAACAGGTCTGTCATGTATCTGTTAGAATCCTGTCTGGCCTGTCA